>CAUYPK010020264.1:0-101425 GCA_963574355.1 Loris lydekkerianus | reverse complement strand
GGGGAATTTATTGGAGGTAGGTCTTCAAAAAATATCATGGTAGGAGGTGATAAGAAGTATGAATAATTCTGGATGACCTTTTCACTGGTCTAACAAGAGATTCTCATCTTCCATCCTAAGCCCTTCTTCCACAAGGCGCAGTCATCCTGTGAATGCGTCTTCCCAAGTTCATGTGTTGGAAAATTAAATCCAATGCAACGGTATTGAGAGGTGAGGCCTAATGAGAGGCGATTAAGTCACAATTGGCTCTGCCCTTCTGAGTGGATTAATTTCATTATTGCAGGGGTGAGTCAGTTATGTTAGAGTGGGCTTGTCATAATATAAAACAAAGTTCAGTCCCCTCTTCCCCTCTCTCTCTCGTTTTTTTTGAGACAGAGTCTCACTATGTTGCCCTCAGTAGAGTGCCATAGAGTCACAGCTCACAGCAACCTCCAACTCTTGGGCTTAAGCGATTCTCTTGCTCAGCCTCCCCAAGTAGATGGGACTACAGGCACCCACCACAACGCCCATCAACTTTTTGTTGTTGTTGTTGTAGTTTTGGCCGGGCTGGTTTTGAACCTGCCATCTGTGGTACATGGGACTGGTGTCCTACTCCCTGAGCCACAGGTGCCTCCCTTTTTTTTTTTTTTCTTTGAGACAGAGTCTCACTCTGTTGCCCAGGCTAGAGTGCTGTGGCATCAGCCTAGCTCACAGCAATGTCAAACTCTTGGGATCAAGCAATCCTCCTGTCTCAGCCTCCTGAGTAGCTGGGACTACAGGCACCCACCACAACACTCAGCTAATTTTTCTATTTTTAGTAGAGATGGAGTCTTGCTCTTGCTCAGGCTGGTCTTGATCTCCTGCGCTCAAGCAATCCTCTCTCCTCAGCCCCCCAGAGTGTTAGGATTACAGGTGTGAACGTCTCACCCAGCCCCTCTTGTTCTCATGTTCTCATATGCTCTCTTGCCTTCCACCTGCCACCTTCCCCTGTGGGATGCTGCAGCACCTTGACACCTGGCACCTTGACACTGGGCACACACTTGCAGCCTGAGGTGAGAAATACATTGCTCTTCTTTATTAATTACCAGTTTTTGACACTCTTAGACCCACCCAAAGTGGACTCTTTGGTGTTGACTCTATGAAGTCACCAGTCTCCAAAGGTGACACCCAATAATCCTCTCCTCCCTTTATGTTGCTTCTGACATCAAAAGGTGAAGCTTATTTTTCAGCTTACCCAGCCCACTGCCTTGACTCTCAGCTGCCTTGGGAGGAACTTGGAACAATACAGTGTAGCAAAGGTAACTTTCTGGGACTTGCAACCCCAGGCCTCAACATTAGCCACTTTCACTTTCTGCTGCTTATCCAGCCCCTACACTGTGAAAATCCCAAGGCCCAGGGAAGAGCCCTGAGGCAGGATCCACTGAGCTCTCAGTTGACAGCACCAATCACCCGTCACCTGAGGAGACCGTCTTGAATGCTCCTGCCCAGATCACCACAGAACTGCCCAGCTAACCTCAGTCAACCCAAGAAATCGTAGAGATAATAAAATGCTGTTTTAATCCACTAAATATTGTAATTATTTCTTGTGCAGCAATAGAAACCATGACAGTCTGAATAAGTTCCTTGAGATAAGTTAGTCAACTCAACTCTTAAATTTTGCAGCTTTAGGAAATCTATATATCCCTAGTGCACGGTTACACACTCAAAAGTCCTACAGCAAAGACCACACAGATAAGGTGAGTGAATTTTGTTACCTCTTTCAAAAGAGACTTTTCAGCTCAACTCATTGTTACAAAGTAGGAATGTGGGTTCAGTGTTGCCAGAGTTTCTGATTTTTCAAGAAAAGTTGTGCATTTAGAATTGTTATAAAATGCCCTTTAAACCCTTCTTTGTGGATGCAGAGTCTTGCTGCCTCCTATAGGCTGGATTTGAAGTCCTGGGGTCAAGCAATCCTGCCTCAGGTTCCTGGGTGGCTGGGATTTCAGGCATGCACCATCATACCCGCACTTGGCCATTTCCTAACATTTAAAAATTAGCAACCAGTTAAAAACAACTCTGTTTGTCAAACGAAACACTTCCGTTGGCCCTACATAACCCAGGGCTGTTAGTGTGTGAACTCGTTCTAGGATGTGTTTTACAGGCACTACGTCATTGGGACCCTCACCACAATCTTATGAGATAGTATTCTGATTTTACCGATTTATGAATGAGGGAACAAGCTCAGAACAGTTATATGATTTAGCCACAATATTACTAAATGGTCAATGGTGAGCTGCTATTTGGGTCCAGGCAATGTAACTCCAAAGCTTATTAATTTTTTTTTTTTCAGTTTTTGTCAGGGGCCGGGCTTGAACCCATCACCTCTGGTATATGGAGCTGGTGCCCCACTCCTTTGAGCCACAGATGCTGCTCCAAAGCTTACTGAATTTTTTAACAATTTTATAGAAAAGTTTTTATTAAAAGGATGCTGAGTGCAACTCAGAATTTTCTGGCAAGGCTAGAGACCAGGTTTGGGAGCTATATAGCCAATAACCTCATCCCAAATCCTGCCACAAGTCTGACCCAGTTAAAACATCCCCAGCCACCACGGCTTGCAACTGTGGACCCAGTGACTCCAGACACTTCCCCCACTGCTGCTGCTCCAGGATACTGGCTGAAGGTGGTCCTCTCTTTCCACTCAATGAATTTAAGTCATTACCTAAGAGTCCTGGTCTCAGGAGAGTGCTTCTAATTGGGGTGGTCTGGGTCACGTGCCCGTGTCTTGGCTTCATGGGAGGCTGGGAAAGCAAACATTTCATCATTCACTGAGTTTACTGAGCACCTGCTGTGAGTCAGGCACCCGTGTACCTGCTAAACACAAGCAAGAGGAATAGGTAAAACTTCCCTGCCTCACGGAACTTCCAATCTAGAGAGGGGGAGTCAGGTAGCAATCAAATAAACAGGGAAAACATACATTTGTCAAATGGTGATGTGTGCCGTGGAGAACAATAAAGCCAGGGTTGGGGATGGGACCTGCTGCTTTGTAACCTGTTCTGGGAGGTCCCTGAGACAGGTGATACTTGAGCACAGTGCCAAATAATATGAGGGATCTGGACTTTTTTAGCTGGGTGGTACTGTCTGGGGGCAATGCCTACATTTTTTTTTTTTTTTCAGACTAATGTGAAGGTACAAACAACTAGGTTACAATATTTGCATTTGTTAGGCAGAGTCCTCATAGCTGTGTTCCGCACTCAAAAGGTGTGGCCATTAAGTGGGAGCACAGCAATTCCCTCCCTTCCTCCCCTCTCCCTTGTTTCCGTTTTCCAACCTGAATTGAACTGAGTTTTTCTGTTGCCCACATTTTAAATCAATTAATTAATTGTTATTATTTTTAGAGACAGTATCTTACTGTCACTGAGGCTTGAGTGTAGTGGCCTTATCATAACTCACTGTATCCTTGAACTGCGAGGCTCAAACTATCCTTCTACCTCAGCCTCCTGAATAGCTAGGACCTCAGGTGCACTACCATACCCAACTAATTTAAACATTTTTTGTAGAGGCTCAGCCCCTGTAGCACAGTGGTTACAGTGCTGGCCACATACACCGAGGCTGGCAGGTTCAAACCCAGCCTGGGCCTGCTAAACAACAATGACAACCACAACAACAAAAAAAATCAGGGTGTTGTAGCAGGTGCCTGTAGTCCCAGCTACTTGGGAGGCTGAGGCAAGAGAATCGCTTAAACCCAAGAGTTTGAGGTTGCTGTGAGCTATGATGTCACGACACCCTACCAAGGACAACATAGTGAGACTCTGTCTCAAAAAAAAAAAAAAAAAAGATTTTTGTAGAGATGGGGTCTTGCTACATTGTGCAGGCTGGTCTTGAACTCCCAGCCTCAAGAGATCCTCTTACCTTGGCCTTCCAAAGTTCTGGGCTTATAGGCATGAGCCAGTACACCCAGCCCAGTGCCCATATTTTTAATTTGACTCTACCTCCACTCCTCAGCCTTATGAAGTCATGTCTTTCCTGTCCTCTAAATTCTGTGTGAGGGTCAGGGAGTTCTGGGATAACAACTTTCTATGCCCAGTGAAATTATGGGAAGAGACCTCTTAGTGTCCAATCTTTACTCTCTGCAACTATAGCAGAGACTGGCTACCTGGCCACACATGCAGAAATCTGGGGAAAATTTGGAGGGGAAGGAGTCAGAACTAATGGAAGAGGGTAATGTGAGAGAATACACATGTGCACACATGTGCTTCCATTGATTGCGATGCTATAGATAATAGATGTGTGTCCTAAAGCACATATCTTAAAGTGGTGGTTTCTAAACTTTTTAAATTGTGTGACTATATTGAGGAAATTCTGTGCTATCCTGTAAAGTCTTTGTACTTATTTTTAAATTATGTACATGTACTATTGAACCAATGTACTATCTACATTGTGAAATATGCACAAAATAGAAACAAAAGATGTTTCTGAAATGAAATATACCACATTTGAAAATATTTTTATTGTACTTATTAACAGTAAAAAAACAAAGTCCTAAATTTCTTACAGTAAAGAAAGATTATTGTGTATTTTATTGACAATAATGTAACTCAATATGTTTATTTTAAAAAATCTTTGACACGTTCTTTTGGGCAACAAATCACATAATATAAACATTTCTAAACATCCATTTTTAGGGAGGCGAGAATTGTACCACTGAACCAACAATGTTCCCTTAAACATCCATTTTTCAATTTCTATCTTCATAGCATAAGTTTCTTTTCAAATGGCAGTTAATGTCTCATTATAGTTTAAAAAAATCACTTTTAACTCAAAAAGACCAATTAAGTATGCCCATTTATTTCAAAATATCAGCCAGGCAGGCATCTGTATCAATAAGGGCTCAGTAAGAAACTCGGAAACCACGATAGGCCTTCCAAGCAGATAGGAATTGAATACAGGGGATTTAGATGCTCAGAACACTATTAAAAGGGCTAATAAACTTCCTGAAGGAGTTAAGGGTTAGGGGAAATTTGTCACCACACGGGAGTTCAGAGTATAGGAGGATGGATGCTGTTGTCATCCAGGTCAGAAAAATGCAGGAACCCCTTTGTTTATCACCGAGGCCCCAAAACACAGAGATAAGGGCTGATAATCCCTTAGTTTAGAGGCTAGAAGTCTAGCATGGCCTCCACATTTGCTAGGTGCCATCAGAGAAAACAGTAATACTGCCTTTTCCTTATAAGCACAAAAGAAATCACATCCAGAACCTTGAAGGCAAGGGAGTTTGGGAAAGATGATTTCCATAATCCTAGTCCCTATAACATGGAAAGTAGCACATAAGGATTTGGGAATAAAGGCTGCTTATCCCAACCACGCAACAGACCACATGGCAGCATACTCCTGACAGCCTCGTGTTATTACAGGAAAGGCCGGCAAATGAGAAATGCTTGTTTTGTCAAACAAGACTAGGTGAGTAATTTTGATGTTTGACAATTCTTCTCTATGAGATTTTTACAGCTATTTCCCATTACATAGTCGCTTCCGTTATCTAAAGGTCTCGCTTTCAAAGTAACTACCCTGACAACATCCCGTAGCATATAAACTGCAGTCCATTTTGGTACTCAGAAGGAAATGAGACTCTCGACCTGCTGGACCTGCCAGACACAAGGAGAGAGCCAGTGATTCCTTCCCACCACTGCCACATGTGAACCCGCTGGGTGGCCTCTTCCTCTCCTGCGTGAAATTAGGGTTTTTCCAGGAAACAGGACAATCATCTTTGTTTTTTTGTTTTTAAGTCCAGTCTCTATAACATCAAAACTCCAACGTTCATCCAGTAAAACTTCTGGTTACTGGATCAGGCTGCCATGAGCCAGAAGGAGACCCAGAGGGGACTGGGAGGGCAGACAACCTGAGTCCCTGGCCCATTCTGCTCTTCAGATACAACCTTCTGCTGAAAAAGCTAAGGTATGAAGAGAAAGCAACTTTGTTTTCTTATGACTGCCCCTACCAAGTGGTTGTAATGACATGTTCTTTAATAGGCCTGGATGAAATTGCAGCGTTTCTGGGTTCTTTCAGGTAATAAACAGGGTAAAGAGTACTTTTTTTCTTACTTAAAAAATAGTCTTCTATCTAGGTTATTAGCAGACTCATCCAGTGTTATATTGAAACCTCAAATTCATTTAATTTCAAGTTTCCCACCCCCTTCCCTCCTCTAGCCCTAGTCTGCGGGAGAAGGGTTCACGGCCAGCGTCTCTTCCCTTTCTCACACTTGCCCTTCTGCACTTGCTCTGTGCTGCTCTCGGGGGGGAAGGAAGGAGAGGGCAGGTCGTATTCTAGGAGTCTGGGCGTGGCAGATGCCAAATGGTGGTTTTTTTCTCACAGGTGATTTCTCGTGGGTTCTGGATAGTGTCTCCACTGCCAGGCAGCTTTTACCTGTGTTCCCTGGAGGCCAGGCCTCCTCCACTTGGACACCAGAACCCTGCCCCAGCCTCTTGGTTTCCAGCAGTGTGCCCCTCCATTGAGGTTATCCCATTCCTCCCTTGGTTCCCTTTGGCTGGACCAAACCTGCCTCCCTTGCTGAGAGCCACAGGCCTGAAGTGCCAACCATTCCAAAGGCAGCCACGTCTCCTCCGCTCTTCTTCAGGAGCCGTCCGCCAACTCTTTGTCTTTAGACATTTTAGGAGTCAGATACCAGGTGAAGAGGAAGGAGCTCCACTCTCTCCTGCTCCAGAAAAGGGGCGTGTCCAGCACAGACCACTGCTTTCAAAGCAGTCCTCTCCCATCCTCTGAAAGAGCTTGGAGGTGGATGCCCAGCTACTCCTTCCCAGCGTGCAGCTAGAGGTTTCCCATCTCTCAGCATGAGCTGCAAAGGTGATCTAGCTCCTCCTCCCTTTAGAATGTGGAAGTATTTGGCACCTACTGTTTAGTTTTCAGCCTTTGGGGTCTCTGGTGAAACTGACACAGAAAGAGTCCAGTTTTAGTAAAGGAAGTTACCATTGCTGACCCCTCCTCCAGAGGAACTCTTGTTTCTCATCAGGGTACCTGATGTTCCATAGGTGTCTTGTGACAGCCAGAATTATGAAGCAGGCTATATGAAGGTACTGTTAATATAGAACTATTACATATTTATATTTTGCATACTGATGTATGATTATTTTTGTATAAAATACTTATAAGACTTTTTGATTTTGACATTATAGATAATTGGATGTGCAGAGAATACCTTGAAGTGTTGGATGAAATTTTAAACAAACACATAAAAATGCTTTTTAAAATCATGACTGAGCTGACAGGAAAGTAAAGGAGGCCAGAATAACCAGAGGACAGACAGGAGGAGGAATGAGAGAGAGAGAAAGAGAGCACCAGTGGGGGGTTTGCTCTGTGGGTATGTGCTATTTCCTGGTAGCCTAGAGTCTGAATGTTTTTCTTTCTTTTTCTATAGAGGCATGGTCTTGCTACATTGACTAGGCTGGACTCAATTTCCTGGCCTTCCTGTTGTTTAGCTCGCCCAGGCTGACTTCGAACCCACCACCCTCAGTGTATGTGGCTGGTGCCATAACCACTGTGCTACGGTGCCCTTCCCTTACCCTTCCCTTCCTTTCTCTCTCTTCCTTTCTTTCTTCCTTCCTTCCTTCCTTCCTTCCTTCCTTCCTTCCTTCCTTCCTTCCTTCCTTCCCTCCCCCCTCTCTCTCTCTTTCTTTCTCTCTCTTTTCCTCCCTCCATCCCTCCCTTTCTTTTCTTTTCTTTTCTTTTCTTTTCTTCTTCCTTCCTTCCTTCCTTCCTTCCTTCCTTCCTTCCTTCCTTCCTTCCTTCCTTCTTTTTCCTTTCTCCCCTTCCTTCCTTACTCTTTTCCTTTCTTCCTTCCTCCTTTCTCTTTCCTCTCCTCTCCCTCCCCCTCCCTCTCCTCTCCTTTCCTTTCAGACAAAGACTCACTCGTTACCCTGGATAAGAAGAACATTATATCAAAAAGATATAACCTTAATTAACATATATTCATCCAATAATATTTATGGTTCTTTGAAAAATTATTAAGGAGGAATGGCAAGAATAAGAAAAAGAGGGAGAAGATGCTTACAAACTAAAACAGCGTAAAAATGGAAACAAGGATTATAAGAATAAAAAAATCTCATCATTTCTAAGAAATGTATTATGGAAAAACCATTTGATCTAATCCAATTTGTGCACATGGTCAACATTCCCAGAAAATTAGGAATAGAACATTTTTAACCAACTGTATACCATATACCAAAAATCTAGAACAACAGCTCAGCACCTGTAGCTCAGTGAGTAGGGTGCCAGGCCACACACACTGAGGCTGTCGGGTTTGAGCCCGACCAGAGCCTGCTAAACAGCAATGACAACTGCAACGGAAAAATAGCCGGGCATTGTGGCGGGCGCCTGTAGTCCCAGATACTTGGGAGACTGAGGCAAGAGAATTGCTTAAGCCCAAGAGTTTCAGGTTGCTGAGAGCTGTGACGCCACAGCAAGTCTATGGAGGGTGACAAAGTGAGACTCTATCTCAATTAAAAAAAAACAAACAAACAACTAGAATACCACCACACTTAATGGAGAAAACTTAAACAAAGAACAAAGATTTTAATGTTTCTGTTAACATAAGGAACAAGGTTGCCACTTTTAGCACTGCTTGTTTAGCACAGTAGTAACGGAATAACTAATGCTCTTAGACATTAGAAGCAAAAGAATTGGGAGATGAGATAAATGGTCATATTTTGTAGATTATATGTGTATGATCATCTCCATTGAAAAGCTAATAAAGTAATCAGATGGACTACCAGAATAAGAGTTTAGCAAAACTGCTGAATGAAAATCACCTTTCAAGATAAAGAGCATTCCTTACTACCAGCAGTAACTAGGAAACAAGAAGTTCATGAAAGCAACAGCGATAAAGTTAGTGCACAGAAATCATTCTATAAACAAGACCTTTACAGGTAGATTTTAAAAACCTTCTTGGAAGACATATAATAGGGTTTGAATAAATGAAGAACTACACTACCAGTGGGGCAACTTAAGGATTCTATTAGTTAGGGCCAGGTGGTGGCTCATGCCTGTAATCCTAGCACTCTAGGAGGCCGAGGCGAGTGGATAGCTTGAGCTCATGAATTCAAGATCAACCTGAGCAAAAATGAGACCCTGTCTCTACTAAAAATAGAAAAACTGAGGCAAGAGGATTGCTTGAGCCCAAGAGTTTGAGGTTGCTGTGAGCTATGATGTCACAGCACTCTACCTAGGGCAACAGCTTGAGACTCTGCCAAAAAAAAAAAAAAAAGAAAGAAAGAGCTGGATGCTTTTTTAAGTGGAACTTGAAAATTCTAGAATGTATATGAAGAATAAAATCCACAGTTAACTGAGTCAACATAAAAGAACAAAGCGAGACCCCCTTTATTAGATACTAAGGCATATGCTAAGTCTATAGTAATGAGAAAAGTATAACAGGGGTGCACAAGTAAGAAAAATGAAAAAAAAAAAAAAAAAAAAAAAAAAAAAAAAACCAAAAAACAAAAATGTAAAATGGAACAGAATAGAGCTCAGAAATATACCCTTCCACCTATGAGAACTTGACATATGACAAAAATGTTAGCACGTACATGTATAGTGGGTAAGTACTGATACACAAGATTGTGCTGAGGGCTCACTACACACAGAAATAAAGCTGGGCCCGTACATTACATAATATACAGAGGCGAACAACCATAAGAAAGATAGAACTATAAAGGAGAAAGCACAGGAGGATATCTTTGTGGTCTGGGGGTAGAGCAGTATTTCTTAAACTCCCCAAAAAACAAATGACAAAAAGTCATATTCAATCTATTCAAAAAGTGCTGCTCCTTAACACAAGTCACAGACAAAATTAAGTAACAGACTAATGTAACTGACGCATCTAAAATTGATAAGAGATTAATATCTACAACAACCACAAAAACAGAAAACGCAATTGCATGATGAACAAAAGAGATGGACAAGCAATTTGCAGAAGGGAGGACTGGCTATAACCCTGTGTGTGGTAACAAGCAACTGCAGGCAAGCGAGGCTCCACTGTCAGGAGAATGGGTGTGCATAACATGGTGGGTACAGCTGGGTACTCTATGCAGCTGTAAGTAGCGACGCGCCAGATGTGCAAACAATAACAAGGGTGAATCTAAGAAGGTACGAAAAGTAGGAAATAGAGCAGGTATGTTTGTACAAATTAAAATTGCATATACACAAAGCACCTTCTACTTATTTTAGAAGGCTGTGTGCATTAAGAGAGAGCATGTATCGAAAAGGTGACAGTGGTAGTGGCTGCAGGGTAGAGCCAAGGGGGGACTAGGAGAGGGAAGAGCCTCACGTACAACAGAACAAGGGAAGGAGATCTCATACTGATACCATGTGCTATGGATCGAGGCATATTATTAACGCATTGCTTTGCATTCGAGGTACAAAGAAGTGAAAAATAAGTTATACACAACACACACTCAATACTACACAACTATACGCATGTATAGTTTGAAACTACAGCCAGCATTTGGCTATGGAGGGAGAGACCGAGGGGGAACGCCTGTGGAGTCTGCCCTTGACATGGAAGAGTGCAGAGAGCTGGATCTTGGTGCTATGAAATCACTGGAGAAAGAGTTTCATCAAAATCAGGGTCACCTCTACAATTATTCACTCATATAAGCCAAAAAAATTCCCTTTGCTTCTTGAACCAGGGATTTCCAACACTGTGATGAAAGAATTTTAACGGTTATTTACTTATCCATGACTATACATTAAGCAGTACTCTATGCCAGGTTTTAAAAAACACTGAGTTCATTCACTTCTGTATTTTGGAAAATCAGGGGAGGAAGAGGGAGCATAAACTTAGGAAGTAAGAAGACAGAGAAGAGACAGAATAATAGCAGCCACCATCTGTAAGTTCTTACTATGTGCAGGCACTATGCTATGTGCTTCCTATACCTTGTCTCTAACGCAAGCTATGCACCTACCATGGCTCTTATCACTGCACAGATGAGAAAACAGGCTTGAAGGGGTCAATAGTCATGTATAAGTGACACAGCTTCACAGCGGGGCCGTGTTAACCCTAGTCTGTCTAATGTTGACACGTTTTCTTTCATACTATGCCACCTTGCTAGTGGGGGAAATGTTGAATGGACACACAGCGACACAGGAGATGTAAATATACACGCAGACAGAAAAACAAGCCACATCAAGGCACACATTGATGAAGCATTATCGTTTTTGAAGGATACTCGTGACACACCAGAGTACAACTGCATGAGATGAGGTCGTCATTGCCTTTCAAAAGGCATACATTATATCTCGCTTGCAATATAACCCAATCCTTGGTGCACCCAGAGTCAGTTCTTTCGCTTTTGTTTCCAATTTTCAAAACACATTTTTCTCAAATCCTTCTCAAACTTTCACATGTAGAGGAAGCAAGGTCACAGGTTCCAGACACAGACTTTCAAATCTAGCGTGTTAGATCATTCATCGTCTGTGCCAAAGCGAACTTTTGATGGTCTACTTGCAATCACACAGACTGTGAAATGTGTACAAAGGACACTGCGGCTCTACCTGCGAGAGGTACTAATTAAGTGCCCACGACAGGCCACATGGCAACTACGGAACTCTATGCAGCTGTTCATAAAAGACAGGTCTCTCTGTACCGATTTGAAATAATCTCCGTGAAAACAGAAAAAATGCTAGGTACAGTGCAATGGATACATAGACTAAATTTATATTAAAGAGTCAGGTACATATTTCTGCTTGTAACAGTTGGAGAGACTAATAGTGGGTTGCTCTGGGGAAGGGAAACTGGGATCATAGGCAGAAGACATGCTTTGTGTTCACTGTATACTCATGTACCTCCTACTGTCTTTGTTCCACCAAAAGGATAATCTCTTCCCAGAAAATCTTTATTTTAAACCAAGCAGTTTATTGTGTCTTCCCCTGCAAGTCAAATCAACTTTGGGGCTCTGAAAGGGTCTGGGTGGAATAGTTTTTCTTTTTCCTTCTCCAGTGATGAGATGGGAAGAATCTCTTTTCCTTTTCTTTTTCCCTCTCTTCAACCAAGTCCACCTATTTGCATCTTAACAGAAACAAAGTAACTTATCCACATTCATTGAAAATACATTTAAGTAAAAGAAAAAATAAAGTACTCAAATAGAGTATACATATGTATATACTCTGTATATTTCCTATGCATATACAGTACACACACATATTTACACTTACAGCTGCCCTTTCACTTAATATGTGAACATCTTGAATTATTTAAACAATTTTAATATTAGTTTCATTTATTAAACCAATCCCCCTATCATGGCATTAAATTGTTCCCAACTTTTACTATCACAAACAACATTGTAATGAGCAATCTTGTACATAAACCTTTGTACAAGTTCATTTTTTCCTTAGAACAAATTTGTAAAACAAAACAGCTTTGTCACCAGTTTGCTAATTTGCCTTCCAGTTCCACCAGTAGTTGTTGCTCCCTGTGCCGTTTTCTTTTTTTTTTTTTTTGAGACAGAGTCTCATTTTCTTGCCCAGGTAGAGTGCTGTGGTGTCATAGCTCACAGCAACCTCAAACTCTTAGGCTCAAGTAATCCTCTTACCTCAGCCTCCCAACTAGCTAGGATTTCGGGCACCTGCCACAATGCCCAGCTATTTTTAGAGTAGGGAGTCTTGCTCTCGCCCAGGCTGGTCTCGAACTCCTGAGCTCAAGCAATCCACCACCGTGGTCTCCCAGAGTGCCCGGCCCTCTGCACCATTTTCTAAACCAGCCACACTTCCCTAGGCATAAGCTCTGCTCTGACATTGCTTTCCTCCACGGTGAAGTGTAAAACACACTTTCTGCTTCACAGATAGTTCTGGACTTCTGAACAAGCCTCCCTTCTGGACAGCTGACTTTTATTCAGTTCAATGCTAGAGAATTATTCCTTGGATCGCTACATCATTAGCTTATTCTGAAATCCTGTAACTCCTCAGGTTGTATGTTTTTCTTCTTTAGAAAGTATTCTTAGTTTCCTTTTTAACTTACAGAATAATAAAACAAAATGAGTATAAATAATAGTAAAGCTGTGTCAGACATTGTGCTAGGTGCTTTACATGCCTTATGTAATTTAATGTTAACTGGAGTTACAAGAAGAATGTTCCATGATCAAATACTATTGGGGAAATGATAGGTTGAAAAGCTTATAATACCTTTAACATGTTGACATACGTTTACATGTTGGTGAAAACACAGTTTAGTGTAGCCAAGTTATTTAACAGGGTTTTGTTGTTAAAAATTATCTTGACATTGGCTCAGCGCCTGTGTCTCAAGTGGCTAAGGCGCCAGCCACATACACCTGAGCTGGTGGGTTCAAATCCAGCCCGGCCCGCCAAACAACAATGATGGCTGCAACCCAAAAATAGCCTGGCGTTGTGGCGGGTGCCTGTAGTCCCAGCTACTTGGGAGGCAGAGGCAGGAGAATCGTTTGAGCCCAGGAGTTGGAGGTTGCTGTGAGCTGTGATGCCCCAGCACTCCACCCAGGGGGACAGCTTGAGGCTCTGTCTAAAAAAAAAAAAAAAAATTATCTTGACATTAATACTCTTGATGTAAGCGTTCCATGTTGTATATCAAGTCAGCACATTGTACCTAATAAATGCTTTAATGTACACGGCTATGATTTAATAAAAAAAGGAAAAAAATTATCTTGAGCTACTGTTCCCCAGACATTTTTACAAAACTCTCCTTCATAGTTAGCTAAAGGCACTTGCACTGCACCCTCCTCCCCAAGTACGTAAGAACCAGGCCCTTCTGAAATTCTTTTCATCTTTAAGACAAGAAGATATTTAAAATATACTTAAAGTAGAACAAAAAGCAAAAGCACCCATACCACCACCTTTATATTTGGGGTATATATCCTTTTCAGTATTTTCTATGCACACATATGTACACGCCTGTACTGGATAAGCTGCCCAGTTTCTCTGACAACTTCTTCTCTCTCCATCCTTTTCCCATATCCCTCCTGGATTTCTGGCACTCCACATTAGAATTATACCCCAAGACCGCCTGGATTTCTAAGGTTGATTTTTTCCTATGTTTCTCTATGAACACTTTTCCTACTTATAGAGAAGATGGTCTCTTCTTGTGAGTAGCAACCCACATACCTACATGTCAAGCCCTGACCCTGGTGGCATCACCGAACGCGAACACCCTGTCCCCTAAAGATAGGACTGAGTGAGCCACATTCACTCACACACTCGGCCTATCCCTGCTACCCAGCGCACACTTCCCATCAGACTACCTGCTTCCTGCTGCCTCCCAACTCCTGCCCTTTCCCGCCCAGCCCTGGAGGCTCACCTCAAGTGCCATTTGTTTGACCAAGACTGTCTACATTGCTCCAGTCTCCCTTCGCCCTTTACCCATCAACTCAAATGTCAGCTGGGAAAGGACCACAGTTCTGCGACAAACTTTGAACAATTATCTTTTAATGTGATTCATTAAAAGACTCAGGCAATTGTTAGTTGTTTCTGAATATACTTAGGGTGGAGGTGTGTCCTTTATTTCTGTATCTCACAGTGCCATACAGACAACAGATACTTAACCACTACTGAAAGAATGTGATTTATTTTTTTAAGAGACAGGGTCTCACTCTGTTGCCCAGGCTTGTTTTAGCCTCCCAAAATGCTGGGATTATAGGTGTGAACCACCACACTTGTCCATGAATATGGTATTAAAATCCAAGTTAACTCAATAATACAACAGACATGAGAATAATATGTACATTCTTCTTTATTTAGTACAACAAACACGTAACACATACAAAAAGAAAAAAAAAACACTCATAAAAGGCCCTGTCACAAAGGATAGACAGGAAACATCTACACTGAACCAAATAAGGCTCTTGCTTCAAAACAGGGGTTTCCTAGCTACACCTGGAATATGAGCAAGGCTGTTGCAAAAAATAAAAATAAAAATAACAAAAATCCCTGCACTGAAGGAGTATATCCATAGGGTGAATTTACTAAATTCACAGAATTCATATTTAGGAATGTTTATGCCCTCTCACATATCCAAAATTCATCAGGCTTTTATGAAATGTCTAATTCTTCTGTTTTTGTTAAGAAATTTATCTCTTTAAATTTTATTTTAAGGAAAGAGAGATGAGTGACAAGAGCTTTCTAAAAACCAGAGACCACCAAACCACACAAAGTTTCAAATGTTTTATATTAAAGTTCCAAGGGCATGTAAAACGGGAATGCAAAGGCAAGATGGTAGTGGGAAGAAGACTGTGACTCCCAAGTCATTTCCTGGTAGCTATGAGCATTAAATCAACCAAATGGAAAATGACACAATGGAAATACCTCGGCTCAGTGCAGGGTTCAGTAGCAGCAGTTTGTCCATATTCCTGCTCCAATTTGAGCTGGAAATCAAACAAGCACCAGTTCACCTCAAAAGAGCCTTATGCAAACACACACACATACATACCCACACCCATTCACGTGTCGTCACCACCCCCCTTTATTTAAATTTATTATTATTTTTTACTAAAATAATACAAAAAAGGGAGACAGGTGTATTTACAAAAATCCATGGCTGGTACAGTACATAATTTTTAAGACACACTAAATGCTACAATCTTTCAGGTCCTGAGATTATTACAAATATCAACTCAAAGCTTGTGTTCAGGTCCAGTTTTTAAAGGAGGAAAACAAATCCCAAAATATTAAGTCATATACTTATTTGAAATACAGTATATCCTTTCAAGTTAGCAAAAACACCTCCCTATAAGAAAATCCAATACAGTGATTCGAGCCTTTTACCTAGAAGATCATCAATTCTTTAGGCTCCTTCAAGTCTAGTTCTGAAGCGTGTTGTCATTTACATCAAGTGCGGAGGTGGCTAATAAGAGGAAGTTGTGTAACTGGAGGGAAGTTCCTCTGGAGAGTGAACATTTACTGTATAAAATTCCTGTTTTTCCTTCTGCTACCAAACAAAAGTCTTTTCCTTATCAAAATTCATTTTGTAAGGGTTAGTAATATGTGCTTACCCAGACTAAAAATCAGAATCATCATTTCCAATCAGTTATAGCAAATAGGCTTGCAGTTTCACAATAACATTTACAACTGCAAGTAGACTTTCTTGCTTGTAATAAAAGAAGAAAACACTCATCAGTTAGTTCCTTGGTAGACTTTTTGTATTATTTGGGCCAAAGAATTGTCACCAGCCAGAGATTTATTTTCTTGTAAATCTGATAGCGTTAGCAAGGGAAAGCCCCCAAGTTACATATTCTCCTTAAAGAACAATTTGGTATTGTTGATACTTTCTAAAATAAAACACTTTTTCAATGATAGCCAATAAAAAGTGCAAAGTTTGTATCTTTTCTCTGGAGGGTGGCCATGAATCAGAAGAAATTGTTTGTAGGCTGGGAACCTACAATGGTGGAAGGGTCCCATGATTATCTGCATGTCTCAGAAAGTATATGTGATTAATTACATACTTTTAAGCCAAGACTTAAAAAAAAAAAGTGGCCAAATTTGGCCAAGTTTCAAAGTATTAAAAACAGCAATACCTTTGTCACTCGAGAATAACTTCTCTTTCTTTTAATGCCTCTTAACCAATATTGGGATAATCCTTGGTAGTTGCAGTTATGGTAAAGAAAACCCAATTTTCTGACAGAGGGCAAAATACTCTCGTGCTTATGGTGGAGATAAGCAATAAAGGAAGAAAGTTTATGGCTGCAAGGATAGGAAATACAAGATAGCTAAGATCTGACAATTTAAGGGTAGGACGTAACACAAAAAAGCATGTCCACTGGCTAGGCATGGTTAATGCTGACTCCAAAATAGGCTTTGAGGATTGATGGAACGGTTAACTTCAAAAACAGAAGTATTTCCAAGTTACATTAGGCAAAAGTCATTTGTTTATGTTTCAATGAGGTTTCCTTTAGTGCTTGATTATACAATATTTAAGACAGATTAAAGATAATATAATTGTATTATTATTAGCAAAATGGGAGCAAATAAAGTAGACAGAGTTTTCTGAGGAACAAACATAAAAGTGGTACTAAGGATTCACATGGCCTATTTGCAAAAGCAGGCTTATCTGGGGAAATATGGAAATAAGCAAGGCATACGGTTATGAGAAATAAGAACCTCTAACAAAGGTCTGCATTTCTTTTGAATAACCTTGAAAAGTATCAAGGAGAAGGCATGAAATGTAGCTATTACCACATTATATAGTAGCAAAATCTTTTTTAATACAAAGGAGAAGAAAAACAAATCCAATGATAACCACTGACTCTAAGTCTTGGACAGATGGACCCAAATTACACTCAAGAGGTTTGTGAAAAGCATTCTTGACTTGTTTGGGTAATAGTTTGGAAATGTGTCCAGAGTTTAGTAATAACCCACTATGAAATGGAAATACATAGGTCAGATTGAGAAGCAGAAGTATTATAATGTGATGAAATTAAAAATAATGATCACAAATAGCTACTTTCAAGCAAATTGTACTTTGGGAGTCTATGAGAAAAATGTTCTTTAATATCAAGCTATTTAAAGGCAGTCTAAATAAAATCCTAAGAGAGTCCCTGCCTGGGTCTTCTGCTGGGATGTAACAGTCTTCTGAAATAGGCCTACAGGCTTTACTTTCAGGTTCAATGGGGACACAGACTAGATCACCAGAGTGAGAAAGGGATGTAAGAGACAGTGTGACCAGACTTCTAACAATATGAACTTACATCCTAGTGTAGCAGTGGGCTGATTAAATGGTTAACTTAAGAGTTCAGACTAAAGAAGATACAGACTAAAGGAAATGAAGAAAGAATTCAATATTAATATTCAAAGCTATTTTTAATTAGAGTTTGACCACTTGCTCAGCTCTATGAACCTGAACATTGTGTCACAGAATCTAAAACCTTCTCAGAATTGAACACTGAGATGATTTTATCATAACCACCCAAAGACATTCCATGATACTAACTATAGTTTTGCACCAATGAAAGGGTCTGTAGTTTTTGAAGATAGAGTTCACATTTTAGGACAAACACAAAATATCTCTTTTTTATGTTTGTGTTAATCTTCCTTGGAGGAACAAACACACATTCAACCAAACCTTTATGCCTTATTTCTTTGGGTCTTGAGAAATATTTGTTATTAGAGAATGGAAAAAGAGGACAACATGGAAAACAAGGAGCATGTTTATCTGCATAGTTGCTATTTAGAGGCTACTACTAAGGCCTTATCTGGGAAAAGCAACAAAAATCCAATAAATGATTTTTAGAAACCTAACTTATCATATCTTACTGGGGATTAACTGGGCCTTTGCCAGTTCTGGGAATTAACCCAGATGCTTTGTCTGCTAGGGCTTGATACTTTCTCCTAACTCACATGAGCTGGATGAAATTTGTTCCTCACCCTGTGTGTCTTCTTCATTCTGACCCTGAATATGCTCTACAATTTAAATCTACACAGATACTCCAACAGATGATGCTCCGCATTTAGCATCCAAAAAATGCAACATCCATTTTTTCCTGTTGTTTCAAATGATAAAAGAAAAATTCTACATAGTACTACTTAATATATAGGGTTGGATGGTGGGATAAAATGATCTTCATTTCCTCCTAGGATTTGGGGAAAACACGTTCCTTCTACCCTGGCCTTCCCCAGCTAGAAAGTGAACCTTGCCTTCCCTCTCTTGTTTTCCTACAACCTGAGCAGCTGAGGGCTCCCCCTCTTTCACACTGAAGAAGCATGGATTACAAAGGCAGAATGGCTAAGAGAGTGCCCAGCCAGCTGTGTGTAGTGCTTGCCCCTTCAGTGCAGAGCTGGACACACCTAGTTACAGGAATAGTACACAATCTCATGATTAGCAAGAATGAGGAGATTCCTGCTCTTTCTGAAAAAGTGAAAAGTGTAGCTGTCACCAAACAAGTAACATAAGGAAATTAGACCGAGACGATGGAAAAGTGAGGCAGTTAAAACTTTCGGGATCACTTATCAACTTCAATAACCAAGCGTCCAAACTTTGTCTAACTTCCGCTCCACAACCTTGGCAAAATCCACACAAGCAGTAACACCATAAAAGGCTAAAAAAAAAAAAACTACTCATAATTAAGAAACTTAGTGTCATTTCCTCCCTCCCCCCTTGTTAACTTCAAACTAAACATTTTATCCCACTGCATATATGTTTAAATAACAAATATGTATCTAAATTAGAATTCCAGTGATTTTTTTTAGAACTTAAAAATCATAGGGTCCTTTTTATACTCATCACAAGGAAAACAGTTTTTAGCCTCTGCAGGAAGATGATAGTACTATTTTTACTTATATAGGACATTTTAGAAAAACTCAAAATATTTTTGAAATAGTAAAGTCTCTGATATCCCTGGGAGGTAGGTGAATATTATTATACCCAATTGTCTAATGGGTAATCTGAGGCACGAAGGTTAAATGATTTCCCCCCTAGACATAGTAAAATTC
The DNA here is from genome assembly GCA_963574355.1 of Loris lydekkerianus. Taxonomy (NCBI): domain Eukaryota; kingdom Metazoa; phylum Chordata; class Mammalia; order Primates; family Lorisidae; genus Loris; species Loris lydekkerianus. The sequence continues at coordinate 82,012 of CAUYPK010020264.1, read as the reverse complement.
AAGAGTAATACTTGCAAATGAACTCTGGCACCTGACAGTAGTTTTGCTATCAGGCTACATTACCAGGAGTCTATGCTTTCTCCTTTTTAGCCACAAGTCTTTTCTTTCCAAATAGAATTTATTTTAAAAGGGGGGCACTTATTAGATATATTTGTACTGGGTATGAGGAATGGTTCAACTTAGTCTCCCTTAACATGTCACATTTATTTGTTTTAAACAAGAAACAGATGAATCTTAGATGCTGAAGATTATGTTATTTTGCTCAAGGGAGAAATCTAAATAATCAAAGAATCAGATTAAGCCAAATGTAATCATTCGGCAAATAAAAAGAAAACCAAAGATCTCTCAAGAATGCTATAGATTATATGAGTCTTTTCCTCAGTATCTGAAGTCTTTCTAAGTTTATTAACCTTTTAACAGATATGCAGCTGTATGATTTCAAAAATCATTTCCCAAAAGGAAAGATACATTTCTGATGCTGACAAAGCTGCTAACTTCCTACAAAACTGACTCAGATACCATACCACAGTTGTGACACCAGCCCTCCCATGTATTCAGTCTCACCTGCCACAGTACACCCTACCAATCTCACCCATGAGGTACTTGTTATTCCAATGCTTTCTCAATATTGCTTATGCCAAGTCTGAAGGGCATACAGCAGTGGGTTACTCCAGGAATAGTCAATGAGTCTATTAAATTTATTTTACTTGTAATAACCGACTTATTATGTGTGTATATATACACATATATATATCTTGTTATTAATTTCTACCAATAGATATTCAAGAGGGAAAGACAGCATCTTGTGAAAAGATAATTTCCCAATCTGCCTATTTTAATCAACTAAAAGCAATGGAATAAACAAGGCAGAAGCTTTGCAAACACTGGTGGTGGTGTTTGGAAAGGATGCAATGGTACAGCAGCTACTGGTTTTATATATACGTATGTGTGGATATATGGATCTTATACATATATCCAAATAAAGAAAAGAAAGAGGGTGACAGCATGACATGGTGGTGGCAAGTTTGAGATTCTTCCTCTTGAATCCCCCGCCTTAGCCTATACTTTATCTGAGAACAGTTTCAAAAGAGGAAAAAAAGAAAGAAAAAAGGCACTTAACAAAGACAAAGGCCTGAATTGAGGATGTTTCAGAGCAGTAATATAAGCATTTTACCAGAGCTAAGAAATGATTTACAAAGAGTTAAACTTTTCCCATTAAAACTTCATAAAATAAAACTGCATGTTTGTGATCAATCATTTCTCTATTACCGCACTTTTCTTCTGCTTTATTATTACAGAAACAAAAGCCCCCCAAAGCAAAGAACAAAACAAAGAAAAAAAAACCAACCACACATGCACAATAGAGAGTAAAAGTGCCTCTTTTGAGAACATTAGGTCAGCAGAAATTATAGTGCTGAAGCACAGGGAAAGTTCTCAAGTTTGGCTGATTATAGATTTTTTTCATTCTACTTCCAACTTAAAAAACAAAACAAAACAAAACAAAAATCAACAAACAAAAAAGCAAACAAATTCAAAACCTAAATGATAAAAACAATATAGGGACCAGTGTGCTTTTATGATACACTCCCAAAATAGTTTCCTAATTCTATACATGGGTCAAATTATAGGATAAAATCTTCCAGAAATAAAGAACTGTAAATTAGATTAAAGTCAACCAATACAGGCAAAGTTCATCTTACAAACATAGCAGCAAATGTGATCGATAACTGGAGTTCTAAGAGATGATCCCAAAGGACACAGAGCTCTCACACTCAATGGCAGTTGGAGTAACAGTAGAGTTTTCATTTCAGAAAATGTCCTGAACCAAGTAGAGGCGGAAATGGGTGTGGGAGAGGGCCACCAGCGGAGAAAGACTAGAGGTGCCTGCCCTTTCCAACCCTGGGTAGTAAACAATTTAGATCTGCTTTGGGAAAAAAAATATCCTGGGTTAAAAATCATTTCCAGTAAGCTGTTTTCAAACAGGTGTCAAACCCACAGTATCCAAACATGTATGTTGCCGGGTTCTGCCTTTTACCTTGGTGATTTAATAAACCCTACTCAACATCTATAATGTAAAAAAATGCAATTTGGGCCAACAACATCCATCAAAGGGGTGGTGGGCAAGAAATAATGTACTATTACAATACTCTGATCTCCTCAAAATATCTGGACCTTGTGACTACAGATGAAACCTCACTTCTTTTCCCCAAACATTTTTTCTTCAGGTTGTTTTAAAATCATAATCTTGTTTACTATTTGATCTCAGAAGCATGAGAAAGAGTTATAAGAACTAACTTATAAGGGAAATTATTGCTTGCAATTATTCTGGAGGCTCTGAATGAGCTTGACACTTTGCTCCCAGTCTCCAACTGAAGCTCAGCATTGCTGTCTCTGAGGACGACTCTGCTGACCATTATTGCTTGTGAATACTGAGGATTAACTTGTATGTACAGTAACAGCTTATATATCAGTGAAGGCAATTTAAAATATAAGACAGTTGAAAACAAACAGTTTAATCTTCCTGAATCAAGAATCCCGCTGAGTGGGACATAATTATGTGTGCTGATTATTTCTGCATCTGGATGTTGCTAATGCTCTTCAGAAATACACATTGTTCTATAGATATCCTTTCCAATTACCATTTTCAAAAATAACATAATTTGATTTTTAAGTGCAAAAATACAGTGAGAGTCACAGTTTCTGTGTTAAAAAATAACCAATTTATATGTTTGTTTTCTAGTAATAAAAACTGTAAAGATGGGTGACCATGAAGTATGGACACCATTTCCAATGTTATGATTTAGAAAAGAAATGTTTATATTTACATGTAGAAACTCTCAGACCTACTTTGTCTATGAAGAAATACAAGTATGTTGGACTCATTTGTACAACATAAAAGGGGAAGTCTTCATTGAAACGGATGTGAGTGGTCAGTAAAAACGGGGGAGGGTTAAGGTGAGGACCCGATAACAGTCCTCAAAGACTCAAGACTGAAGAGAATAGAACATAATCTCTATATTAACTTTTAGAGCCAAGGACATTCAGATATTTTTACTGGTTAGTATAAAATGATACAGGAGGAAAGAACTAATTATTCTGTTCTTCTCTAATGATGACAAAGTCATCAGGAATGTTCACATGGCATGATTCAGAATTGATGGATTTAAGAAATTATGTTTTGATTCAAATTAGTAATTTATATGAATACATACTTGTGTGTATACATACAAATACATGTATAATCATCAGGAGGAAGAAAGATTAATATGCACTTTGATTTCTCTCCTGGTATGAGAAATAAAGGCTAACTTCCCAAAGGAAAACTCCCATAATTTACCCAGATAGTATTAAATATTAGCAAATACTTTTTTACCCCCAATTTAATAAGCCTAAGACGCCCACTACCTTGGAACAAATCAAGAATTGGGTTAGGTTCCCTAGTTAAAATAAAGCAAACTTCAATCAGACATGCTGAATTGAAGTCAAATCTCTGCAACATCCCAGCATCCTTTCAAATTATCTACTGAGGTCATACAACATCCATATTTGTTTTATTGGTAAAATAAATTCTTAGAAGCAAGAAATTGTATCAATGAATTCTTTGAAATAATTCTTTCCCTTCCTGTAACAAGTTCTTGGAACTGAGGTTTCCAGTTATTCATTAACTTCTTTGCTATGAGACAAGCCAATGTGACTTTGAAGTTAAAATAAAGGCAACAGATCTGAACAGACCTGAGGTTATTTATTCACAGTCCTGTTGGCTATCAGGGACTTTGTTTACAAAGGAAAAAAAGGGCCTGGTTAATACTCTTATTTGAATAAACTTAACAGTATAGAGTAACATGTAATAAAAACATATGCAAGAAATCTTAGTACTACCAGTCTAATATTTTTAAATTAGTCTATCATTATAAATGGACCAAGTTTATACTATTTAGAGCTTAGACCATTCTTGGATATAGTCTGAAAACATTCAGAAGCTTAAAAAACAAAAGAGACACTAGAATGATCTGAATGATCTAGAAGTTAAAAAAAAAAAAAAAAAAAAAAAAATCAAACGTACCCAAAAAGAACTATAAATTTTTCCCTTAACATCCTTTGTTGAATATCCTATCTGCATAAGGAAGCTATAATAACTAAGAAGTTGTATCATCAGCAGGTTTACTCACCTAATCAATACTCTGAGTAAGTATCAGTAAAGCTTTAGGATCCCAAATGCTCCAACAGTTCCACTACACTGGATATAGGGGGTAAAAATACATTGTGATTGTTATCCTGATGTAATTCCTCCCTTTAAAATACATGGTTCACTATGAAAGTTTTGAGATGGGCTGTGTTATCCATTATTTCACTTCTAAGAAATGCAGTCAACAGTGTCCTTTTTGCTGCAGCCAGCAAGTTTCAACTTGCTCGCTTGCAGGTGTTGCTGGCAGGATGTGTGCATGGATTTTACATTTCATGATCTCTGTGTATCTCCAAACTTTCCTAATGACCCACATACCATCTTAAAAATTCAGAAGCCACATTCATGCCATTTGAATGACCAATGAAGAAATAAAGCATACGCTTCTACCTGTTCATATCAACAGCTCATAATTACCTGAAATACTATCATTAAAAGAACAGAAGGACGTGTGAAGTGATTTGAGGGGAAACTTACAGTGCATGTTACTGCAAATACTAAGAGCAACAAAGCAGCATCCATGTATAAAAGCTCCCCGTTTCTTAAGAAAAAAATCTGAACACAGTCATATTTGAACATCAAGAAAGGAAATAAGAATAACCAGTCGTTACCAGATGTACAAATCACCTGAAGAAGAGTTAAGTACCTGCTTCTGAATGAAAGTTGAAATTGACCCTTTCACAAAAAGGGGACGTCTATGTTTTGTCTGTTAAGAATAGGCTCAACTTTCTGACTTTGAAAAAAATCTAGATTTACTCATGTATATCACTGTGCTAAAATAACTTTCCCAAAGCATCTTTAGTCCACTGATTTATATGGGGAGTCACTATACACTGGAGAAAATTCAAGTTTGCTCAGGATTTTTGAGGGTACGATATTCTTTAGCTATTGTCTATATGGGACAGAGCCATTAATTTTTTTTTTTTTTTTTTTTTTGTGGCAAGTTTGCTACACAGTCCATCTGAATAGACATGATTCACTATTCCTGACAAACTGGCCCAATTCCAGATCTACTGACTTTTATTATGTTCCTATGACCTTATAAGTGTTCAGATCTAACCCCCAGGATGGATGAAGTTTACCCAAATCCTTTTGATTTCTTTCTTTCTCCCCCGGGAAAATTAAAATTTGTACATCTGTGGGTTTGACAACTGAAGTCTCTCTCAAGTCAGTTAATATGTTAACTTTCTTTCTTTAGAAGAGACCAAAGGTCACTAATTTTGCACAAAAGCATTTCTTCCTCCTGCACCTGGCTTTGCTCAAGTAATGTTTTCTTTTCTTTTTCCTCCTCACCACAGTGCTTGGGACGAGAGAATGTAAACATTGACAGAAACAGCAGCCCTATGACCACATAAGTACTTTCCCATCAGGTAGATTCCATCAGCCAACTAAATGTTTCATCTCCTTTGCTTGCTGGCAAGTCACTGAGATTTCCGTGGTAATTTAGTGTCCCCTTTACTTTGGCCTCCATCTGAAAAAGAAATGTTAAATTGGTATGAGTCTATATGTTATAAAAAATAGGTAAAAAAAAAAAAAAAAAGAAAGCAAAAAGAACAACTTAATTTCTTGAGGAAGACATCTCTGATAAGTTAACCTTTAATATCTTACATACCATATGATATTATACAGGTTGATAAAACACAAAGAAGATAAAAACTCAACAATGATCCTCTTATTTCAAATGACTGTGATTCAATTGGTTCTCAGTGTCCCGAACATTATTTCAACAAGTATTTACCATTTACCTGATAGCCAATTATGTCAAATGCTGAGAGAGGATTATAAAAGAACCAGAAGACACAATTCCCACATTTTAAGGGACCCCTACATCTTTTGATTCCTTCAGAATACTAGATCAATCTCATTTTCTTGTGATGAAAATTAAATTTCTTGACAGGATATAGCATTTGACAATTCATTTCCAATTATTTAAGTAAACAAATGTATCTAACTACATTTGTTAAGTAAACAAACTAATAGTGAAAAAAATCCAGCCAAGTCTTTGTTTTGGTTCTTGTCTGCTACTGAGAACAATGATTTCCTTTCTTTAGAGAAAGGGTCACAGCTCTGTTGCCTAGGAGGGAGAGCAGTGGCCACAGACATGATCATAGTGTACCACAGCCTGAAACTCCAGCCCCAAGGGATGCTCTTGCCTCAGCCCCTCAGTAGCTGGGACCACATACCACTGTGCCCAGCCCACAGTGGTTTATATTTTTGCATATTGCTGTTTAAATGTTTGTGGGGAAAATGCTGATAACACCATTTAAATCTCAGCTAAATTACTCACAAAACCTGGGGAGATGACAAAAAAAGGGGATACACAGGCAAGAGTAAAGTCCTATGACCCGGAAACCCAATGGAACGTAGAAGGAAGTCTCTTAACAGATCATTGCCTTAGCAAGAAAAATAAAGCCCCAAAGCAACCCAGGCCTGAGAGAAAAAGGCATGAATGGCACAAATGCAGAGATAAAAAGGAACAAATTCCTGCATTATAGTGATAGAATCTTAAGGCTGTAAGATCGTAAAAGTCACGTTGCCAGGTCCACTTGTACGATATCTAAATCAATCTGGTAAAAAAACAAAAAAAACCATTTCTATTAAAGAAAAGATGTATCAATGAAACAAGATAATTTTTTAAAATCTGCATAAATAGAAAACTACTAACATAACTTTGGTGACATCATCTAAGGCTTTTCCATTCACAGTAAAATATTACATAACTGCCTTTTGAGAGAGAAATTATTTTGTCTGAGGTATAAATTCATAAAATGGCATGGTAGTTTTTGAATGGAATTTTGCTCAAGGAAGCTTTGGCTAGTTAGCAAAATGAAATATTAAGTAACTTTGAGATTCTTTAGACCACAGTTTGGCAAATTACAGCTCAAGGGCCAAACCTGGTTTACCATCTGTTTTTGTAAATAAAGTTTTACTGAAACTTAGCCACACTCATTATTTACATATCGTCTAATTTTTGTGAACAAAGGTAGAGTTAAGTAGTGGCATGAGAGACCATATGGCTTACAAAGTCTAAGATATTTACTATTTGGTCCTTTATAGAAAAATTTTCCTGACTCTTATTTTAGCTAAATAAAATTAAGAGAATTAACATTAAATTTTGGTTATATACTGAATAACATGTGATAAGCTTTAAATCAATTAGTTTTTATTAAATTAAATTTATTTTATTCAATCCTCATAAGAATCTATTAAAAACACTGTCCCTAGTTTATAAGTTAGAAAAGATTGTCAAATAAGAAGCTTGATCAAACTGGCAGTTCTGGAATGAAAAAGTCTAAAACTGGTTCTCAAGATTAGTGATGTACACTTTAAAATATTTTAATAGGCCAGACATTGTGGCTCACACCTGTAATCTTAGCACTCTGGAAGGCTGAGGCAGGTGAACTGCCCTGAGCCTCATAGGTTCAAGATCAGCCTGAGCCAGAGTGGGTGGGTATTGTGGTGGGTGCCTGTAGTCCCAGCTACTTGGGAGGCTGAGGCAAGAGGATCACTTAAGCCTAAGAGTTTGAGGTTGCAGTGAGCTATGATGCCAAGCACTCTATCGAGAGTGATAAAGTGAGACTGTCTCCAAAAAAAATTTTTAAAAAAGTCTTAATAAAATCTTAAATTTTTAAGCTTCAATTAGGAAAATATTTGACAGTCATATTTCCTTTTTTCCTCTGGAATAGTGGTGCTACCCAGATAGTAGGATAATTCACATAAGAACCAACTACTAGGGTCTTTTTGAGTTGAGAATTCTGCTTATCTAATTCCTGGTAAGTGGTCACATTCACGTCAATCTGCACCATGAGCACATGAGCCTCATTTGGACTCACTACACCAAGCAGCTGTCCACACTGCTTTAGTCACAGTGCAATTCTCCTTTAGCACCGAAACTGAGTCAAGGAGTTGAAGATCAGCACTGCTAACATTTGTGCCTACTTTGTGTTACCTATTTTATACAACTGTGGTTCACTTAGGTCTTTTAGAGGATTAATGACAATCTGTTGCCTCAAAATTGCTACACAGCTCCCATTTCTGTCTTGTGGTCAGTGGTAAACTGGTTTCAAGATCATTTTTCATGTAGTGTACAAAAAAAAAAAAGACCCCAGTGAAGCCCCAATGAACTTCCAAAGTTACAAGGGCAGCTAAGCAGTTATTTCTATTCAACAGATCCTAAAAAATGGGCTTCAGAATGGTCTCAGTAGTCCATGAAGGTCAACTGCTGGGGAGAATAAGAAGCTGGACGCCAATATGTTATGTACAAGCCTACGGTCTAATGTCATATTTGAGAGTGATCCTGATGGGCTGTAAACACATAAGGTATACAGTTTAGCTCATTTCAATCTAATTACTGCTAAGGTACAGAGAAATTTAATGGTTAAGAATACAGTCCATAAAGCCAGGCTTTCTGGGTTTATATAGCAGATCCAACACTTACTTGCATACTACCTTGGGCAAGTTATTTACCTCTCTGATTCATTCCATGACTTTAAAATGGGAATCATGATCTATCACTCACAGGCTTATTGGAAGGATTAAGTTAGCTGATTCGTTCAAGCAGCTGCAAGACCATCTTAAGTAAGCTTTTAATGTAACTATCGTACATAACTTTTGTTAACTACCTTATGAATCCTCTTTTATTCATCATTCCTATATAATAGGTTCTGTTCCTGTCACAACATTTAGCTATTTCCTTTCTCTTGAAAGGAATTTGTTCCCAATGCAGATTCAGTCATATAAAAATTTGCCTTTTCCAACCTTTGTCATTCCAATCACAACAATTCCAGAAAAGTATAATCTGTATCTATAAACCTATACAAATAATAAAGAGATGAAAAAATGGGTGGTTTTCTTACCATTAAATGTTTGTTGTAAGTGTGCAGGCAGAGGTGAGTGGGAAAGTGTTGCTGCATGCTGAGCTCCTGGCTGTAAACCCTTCAGTAAATCTGAGAGGAAAACAGATTTGTTAGTCATCTTATTTAAGTCAAGATTTGAGCTCTCTTAGATCAAAATTGAAAATAATTTGACTTATCTAATGTAGGCACAGACCTGACTTAAAAGTTCTTCTAAAACTAAAGTCATAAATTAAAAAAAGTACATGTATTAATTTATGTGCGTATACAAATAACCCTACAAATCTGACTTCTTCTTTTAAATTTCATTAAAATAGAAATGTGGTATATAGAAGGCTTATTTTAAAACTGCAAATAAAACCCCAGAGTGGGCTGGGCATGGTGGCCCATGCCAGTAATCCTAGTACTTTGGGAGGCCTGGGTGAGAGGATTGCTTGAGGGCAGGAGTTCAAGACCAGCCTGAACAAAAGCAAGCAAAAACAGAAAATGAGCTGGTAGGGCATGCCTATAGTTTCAGCTAATCGGGAATTTGAACAGAATGGCTTGAGCTCAGGAGTTTGAGGTTGCTGTGTTCTATGATGATGCCACTTCATTCTACCTAGGGCAACAGAGCAAGACTCTGTCTTGAAAACAAAAATAAAAAACCCAGGGTCCAATAATTTGACTATTTATGTACAGATTAAATAAACTGCATTTCTTTTTTAAAAATACCTATAATCTTTATTAACTCCAGTTAGACTACTTTCAATCAGAATAAATTCGATACATTTCCTGCTCTGTCAAGTAGACAGGCAACTAAATAAAAAGCCCCACTTACTCTGAGTTAGGCTGTGGTGGAAAGCAGCTGAGGTAGATCCCGAGGTGGTTGTCACTCCAGCGGTGTCTGTTCCAAAGCCAAGTAGCTCCAAGGGAAACTGGAAGGGCATGGTCACTGGAACAAGGCCACCCAGCATCCCAAAAGGAGTCACATTTTGATTTGTTACAGACAAAGGTGATGTCATGAGAGTCAGAGGTGAGGCATTAGCCAATAATGATGCTCCTGCTGTGGACTGTGCAGAAACCAGGGGTCAAAAATACATAAGTAATAAAGTATTTCACCTAAACTGATTTATTTTATATAATACTATGTATCTTCACAGACACAAGACTGTGTCTTACATCTACTCTAATAGAAACTTTGTGAGACAGGCTTGTCATTACCTCTGTTGACTCCTTGACTGTCATTTTAATGGTGCCTATATTAACAAGCATTCACTCTCTGATTCCACTAATACATAACCTTAAATTCTCACCTCTTCAATTTTGCTTCTAGCCCATAGATCTGAACTACAAGTAAATAGCTGCATGTAATTTCAATTGGGTCTTTGAAAATGCTCACTTTCTATTTACCCTATAAGCTTTTCCTGGCACAGTCCTGCAGTTGCTGCTTTAGACTACTGGTCTTCCTCCTACCTCTGTCTCCTTTACTCCCATCACACTGCCTTAAAGAGGTGAGGCCATGCTGGGTGTTCTTCCTCATCAGCTTTCCTGGCCTTTTCCAAACCTAACCAGCTGACCCACAGACACCATGAATCCCACCTTGTGGAACTTTCTGATATAAACATCTAGCAATTTTTTTCTGTTTCCTCTGCCTTCTCAGATACAGACTCCTTTTTTCAACAACCCTGTTATTCTGTTTCTTTCCCAATTCCTAGCAACAATTTGTCTTCCTCTAATAGCAAACATACTGAATAACACTTTCCATTATCCATACTCCTAGTTTCTCCTCAACTTCAGAAAGCCAGTTTCCATCAATTACTTTTCTGAAATTAGACTTCCTATCTAATCAGGGAATATTTTCACACTTCCCTACCTGGGCTTTGATGCCATATTTAGGAATAAAAACACTTAAATGAGAAATATGCTAGCACTGATGAGCTTTCATTGGGAAATTACTTAAATATACTCCTTAGACCACTTTAATTCCTTATCCCACTTTAATTCTTTGAACAACTTTCTATACAATAATTACATTGTTTTTTCACATTTTGACTTTTTCCTTTTCTCTCTCTCTTTTTTTTTCTGAGACAGAGTCTCACTATCTCACCCTTGGTAGAGTACATGGCATCACAGCTCACAGCAACCTCAAACTCCTGGGCTTAAGCAATTCTTGTTTTTTTTTTTAAAGGGCTTAAGCAATTCTCTTGCCTCAGCCTCCCGAGTAGCTGGGACTACAGGTGCCTGCCACAACGCCTGGCTATTTTTTGTTGCAGTTGTCATTGTTCTTTTTAGCTGGCCCGGCCAGGTTTGAACCTAACAGCCTCAGTGTATGGGGCTGGCACCATAAACACTGTGCTACAGGCACTGAGCCTTGACTTTTTCCTTTTCTATGTGCACTTATCAACAAATTAAATTTTCTCAGTATCAGATATCATCTGTTACAGTTTCTGCCACTGTGAGTTTCCTTTTGTAGCCTTTCTTTACCTAACCCAAATTTCCTTTGTCAAAAAGTTTATAGTTCTGGATTGGCTCCTGTACCACAGTGGTTACGGCGCTGGCACATACACCAAGGCTGACAGGGCCACCTGGGGCCAGCTAAACAATGACAGTTGCAAAAACAAAAAATAGACGGTCACTGTGGCAGGCTCCTGTAGTCCCAGCTGCTTGGGAGGCTGAGGCAAGAGATTCACTTAAGCCCAAGAGTTCGAGGTTGCTGTGAGCTGTGATATCACAGCATTCTACCAAGGGCGACATAGTGAGACTCTGTCTCAGAAAAAGAAAGAAAAAAGAAAAAGAAAAAAAAAGGGGGGGCAGCGCCTGTGGCTCAAAGGAGTAGGGCGCTGGCCCCATATGCCGGAGGCAGTGGGTTCAAACCCAGCCCCGGCCAAAAACTGTAAAAAAAAACCCAAACAAACAAAATAAAATAAAATAAAAAATTCACAGTTTTAAATTTGCTCAGGAAAACTGAATTCTCTGAATATTTTTATGTCAATAATAAGTGGTAACTCTTGTCAGTTTCGTGTGTTACTTTTACTAATAAACATGACCAACAAAGAGATGATTATTTCTTAATGTATGAGAAAAAAATTCCCATACACAGATGCTGTATTACATATATTTGTACACTTTAGGGTGCATATCACTACTAAAAAAAAAGCCCTCAAGAAGATCTCTTTTCTGGTTCTTCTACTCCCTCTCAAACTGCCTCTCCTTCCTTTATCTCCTTTACCTGTTATCACTGAAGTTTATACACATAGTCTGGCCTCTGATTTCAATCTCCATTCTGTCTATCCAAAAATTTACTGAATAATTCTGCTTGGAAATGTAACATTCACCAACCTAATATATCCAAAATTGAAACCATCTTCTCTGCACACCTCCCCCGCGTTCTACTAACTGCTATCATGAAGCGCCTCCCTCTTTCTAGCCACTTGGGCTTGAAACCTTAGTTTTTAGACATCATAAAATGAAGGTCCAGATGAGCTCACAGTCAAAAAATCCATTCTTTTACCAAAACTTCTTCTTACACTTAAGTACAAATCTTCACCACTTCATGCTTGGTCTTAACAGCTTTTCTTACTTGACAGTTCCTTCCTCTACTATACCAATCATGATACACAAAGTGGATGCATTAAGGAAAAAGTTACCAAATTAGAAATAATGTCTTCAAGCAACTAGAAGAGAAAGAATCCTGTGTCAATTTAAAAGTTAACAAAAGTTGTTTCTCCTTTTTAATTCTAATTCTATTATAGCTGTAGGATGATAAGGACTCCCCAAGACTATATGCTCCAAATGGAGTCCCTGCTGAGAAGATACTGCCCATAATGAGAACTTTACAGATTTTTTTTTTTTTTGAGACAGAGTCTCACTTTGTCACCCTCGGTAGAGTGCTGTGGTGACACTGCAACCTTCAGCTCACAGCAACCTTTTATTCCTAAGCTCACAGCAACCTTCAGCTCTTGAGTTTAGGAATAAAAACACTTAAATGAGAAATATGCTAGCACTGATAAGCCTTCATTGGGAAATTACTTAAATATACTCCTTAGACCACTTTAATTCTTTGAACAATTTTCTATACAATAATTACACTGTTTTTTCACATTTTGACTTTTTCCTTTTCTCTCTCTCTCTTTTTTATCTGAGACAGAGTCTCACTATGTTATCCTTGGTAGAGTACATGGCATCACAGCTCACAGCAACCTCAAACTCTTGGGCTTAAGCAATTCTTTTTTTTTTTTTTTTTAAAGGGCTTAAGCAATTCTCTTGCCTCAGCCTCCCGAGTAGCTGGGACTACAGGCGCCCACCACAATACTGGGCTATTTTTTTTGTTGCAGTTTGGCCGGGGCTGGGCTGGAACCCGCCACCCTGGGTATATGGGGCTGGCACCCTAGTCACTGAGCCACAGTTGCCACCCCCATAAAAAGAACTTTAATTTAAAGCTTTTCTAGAGGAGTCTAATTGAAGCATTAAAATAGATGAAAAAATGTAAATTAGGGCAATTTACAAAATTAAATAATTTGAGTACTAGCAATAAAAAAATAAAATCCCACCACAACTGTCTAGCTTTTTATACTTTCAAAGAACTTCCATATCCACTTTGTTTATAAATCCAAATTGAAACATCAGATAATCTGTATGTGATAATTTTAAGGTAAATTTCTCTACCCTAAAAGATGGAGACTTGTCAGAAGGGGGGTGTTCTGTTGTTGATATCACGTGGGAGCATACAGAAGAAGCTGTCAGCATGAAGGAAGTAAATAGTTCAAAAAAAGCCCCAATTATCAAAAACACTTTCTATGACCTCTATATTTCATCCCCAGGGGAAAATATGAAAGGAAAATTTGCTCTTCTCATAGTGGGCATTAAATCCTTTTGTAAAACGCATGTTTTATTTTGGTGAGTGCATTTGCTCCCATTCAACACACCACCCACAGTATTCTTTTGAAATGTACATCATACCATACCACTCCCCTGTTTAAGAATCTCCAACAGCTTTCCACTGTACACAGAATAAAATCTAAGGGCCTCAGTGTGGCCCACAAGGTCCTCCAAGGTGTGGTTCTGGTCTCTCTCTGACCTCATCCCCCTACCAGTCTCCCCCACACAGGTTCTCTTCCCTGCTCAGAGCCATCACACTACTGTTTCTGCTGGCCTGGACTGTTTTTTTATACCCCTTCTTTCCACATAGCTTCTATTTATTCAATTCTCAGCTCAAATGCTAACTCCTCAAAGAGGCCTTTCCTGACTCCTTTATCTATGTCAGCAGCAATCAACTCTTCATATTATCCTGTTTTATTTTTTAATAGCAGTTAACCACATTTAAAACATCTTGCGTTTTGCTTATCTCCCTACCTAGAATACCTGCTCCAGGAGAGCAGATAGTTGAGTATGCTATTCTCCACTATTTCCCCAGCACCTAGAAGAGTGCCTGGCACACAGTAAACACTTAGTAAACATCTGCTTAACGAACAGTTGGTTTTTGGAATTAAAAAGTGGCAAAGACAGGATTCATAGAAAATCAGTAAGTTGAAGGGCAAGAAAGAGGAGGAAACCCCTGGGTGGAACGTCATTAAATAGAAGCAGGTAGAGCTAACAACCCGAATATAAAAAGATTTTACCTTCTGCCTTTTGTTAAAGGAGCTATCATTTTTATTCTGCAAATGAGTAGATAGTTGTTGATACCTTTCAGAATAGGTTAATGCTTTGCAAGCACAGATAGCAAATCTGTGAAGAGCTACAGATGGGATATCTAGAAGCCACAGATGGCTGATAAGACTTCAATGAGATGCTATGTTCAAATAGAAAGAACCTTAGGTTCACCAAAGGGTACACGCCATCTTATTCAATTATTAACCTTTTCTTCCATCAAATCAATAAGACGGGGAAAACAAACCAGATCAGATATAAAGGTAGGAACACACGAGTCTATAAATCATAAAGCCAGCAGGAGAGGAAGAAAACCAGGAAGGAGCAGTTACTTTTTAGATATACAGATTCTGCCAAGTAGTTTTCATGCTGACAAACCAATTATTTGTTAGTTAGTATACAGGTTCTTTTGGGGATAAATGATCAAATACAGGAAGGTTTTGGGGGAACAAAATAGAACTGACAGATTCTGGAGATGACAAGGATGCAGAAAGACTTAACCTTAAGTTCAAAGAAAACCAAGCAAGTAAAAATAAAAAGCAATTTTTAATGCTAGGGAAAACCCCCCCAAAATTGATAGCATTTAGAGTTTTCATTTATTACTTCTTATTTTAAAATACAGAGAGGGAAAATCTAAGAGAGTTAAAAGTAGTTAACACTCGGAAGGAAGATTTGTTATAATCTTTTCACTTACCAAATTAAAGACTGATTTTAAAAAGAATCAACTTTTCAATAAAGAGAATATAATGTGGATAAACTCTCAGACCTTACACATAACTTAAATTTTAACATACAATTCTTAATATCAACTTGTTTTTTATTTTCTTTTTTCTGATGAAAGTAAAATTATATAGAGAAAACATTTAGTTCTAGATTTTCATGAATGAAGTATCAATTAATTGAATTTGCTCTACATTAGAAACCTAAACTCAGGTCATTCCTAAGCCTAAATTAGTGGCAGAGTGATAATTTGGGTGTTAAAGGTATACTGAATATCAACCCTTAGACTATTCTGAACAGCTAGAAACTCTATAAACAGCAGTGGAAAATTCTTTCACTAGACATTCCTGTTCCACATAAACAGAAGGCAGAACAAAGAACACTTCCTCAGACAACAGAATTCCATAAATCACCAAGTTATGTTTTCAAAGAATATTTAAGAACCTCCAAATTTGTACATCATAAAATGATATATTTTGCAGAAAGCTGGCTATGAAGAGTATTATATAAAACATACTTTCTTGAAGAGACTAAGAAAGCACCTACAGGCCGGGCCTGGTGGCTCATGTCTGTAATTCCAGCACTCTGGGAGGGCTGAGCTCACAGGTTCGAGACCAGCCTGAGCAAGAGTGAGACCCTGTCTCTAAAAATAGCTGGGCGTTGTGGAGGGTGCCAATAGTCCCAGCTACTCGGAAGGCTGAGGCAAGAGCCCAGGAGTTTGAGGTTGCTATGAGCTGTGATATCATAGCACTCTACCAAGGGTGACAAAAAGTGAGACTAGGTCTCAAAAGAAAGTATCTACAAAGTAAAAATAGTGTTGGATGATAGGTGATTTTTATCTGTTTTTCTAAACTTACCTATAGTCAACATGTATTACTTTCAGGGGATTAAAAAAAAAAAAAAAAAAGAAGCAATATCATTAATATGAAGGACAAATCTGAGAAAGTGTCAATACAAAGATTTAGCAGACAGATAAAAACAGAGGAAAAGATGATATGGAAGACAGACATGAAATACATGAATAATAAAGAGTCCTCAAAATACCTAGGATAAATAGAAACAATAACCAGACTTATGATAGAATATGTATTTTTTTTTTTTTTTTTTTTTTTGAGACAGAGTCTATGTTGCCCTGGCTAGAGTGCCGTGGTGTCACAGCTCACAGCAATCTCAAACTCTTGGGCTTAAGCAATTCTCTTTCTCAGCTTCCCAAGTAGCTGGGACTATAGACACCCATCACAACGCCTGGCTATTTGTTGTTGCTGTTTAGCAGGCCTGGGCCGGGTTCGAACCCACCAGTCCCAGTGCATGTGGCCAGCGCCCTAAACACTGAGCTATGGGTACCATGCCAAATAACGTATTCTTGATCTAAAAAAAAAGCCAGATCTGAGATAGATAGGTGTTACTATGTTTTAGGTACACAATTAATAAAAAATATATAAGTAGATAAATCTAGCCATAATCTAGGGAACTTTACATTTCAAAGAAAGACGAGAAAATCTCACTAGCATTTAGGCAGAGAAAATGCATTACTTATAAAGCAAAAAGAAAATAAAATGGCCTCAGACTTCTCTATAATACTAAATACTAAGGAAGGATCAGTGAAGCAGTATTTACAAAATTTGGAGTAGAAAAGTTAGTGACCCAAGAAGACTCTTAACTCCTCAAGCATGACAGCACAGAAAGAAATTATCAGGTATGTATGAGCTCAGGCAAAATAACATTCATGCTACCCTTCTTGAAAAGATTCCTTGAGTGAGGCACTCAGCTAATTCAGAGGTAAGTTGATTTGCTTACTTTTTTTTAGGACAGAGTCTCACTCTGTCATCTGGGCTAGAGTGCCATGGCCTCAGTCTAGCTCATGCAACCTCAAACTCCTGGGCTTAACCAGTCTTCCTGCCTCAGCCTCTTAAGCAGCTGGGACTACAGCTTCATGCCATCATGCCCAGGTAATTTTTCTATTTTTTTTTTTTTTTTTTTTTAATAGAAACAGAGTCTCACTTTACCACCCTTGGTAGAATGCCATGACGTCACATGACTCATAGCAACCTCCAACTCTTGGGCTTACACGATTTTCTTGCCTCAGCCTCTGGAGTAGCTGGGACTACAGGCACTTGCCACAACGCCCCGGCTATTTTTTTGTTGCAGTTTGGCCGGGGCTGGGTTTGAACCCACTACCCTTGGTATATGGAGCCGATGCTCAACTCACTGAGCCACACGCACCGCCAATTTTTCTATTTTTTAATAGAGACAGGGTCTGTCTTTGCTCAGGCTGATCTCGAACTCCTGACCTCAAGGGATCCCCTCGCCTCAGCCTCTCAGAGTGCTAGGATCACAGGTATGAGGTAACTCACCCACCCAAGAGATAAATTTAAATTAAAAACTCATAAATGAGGAAACTGTGGTATAAAAGGACTAAACCTAATTTGACATAGAGAATTATATATAACTACAAAATAAGAATTTTACTTGAGAAGAAAAATGGTTAAAGAAAAAAACATGAATATATAAATTTAGTTAAATAAAAAAAGAAAGTTGGCAGGAGAAAAAGGGAAGAGACAAGTGAATGTATGCTAAATTAATAAATTACTACTTTGTTCTGGACTTTCATTAAGAGATATAGTTTTAAATATGCATTTGAGTGGTGTCTTAAAAATTTTAAGTAAGTATTTGATACCCTGCAGGGAGAAAAACATCCTCATCCCAACATAAACCTCATCCACAAGTATATTCCTCTGTCACTGTGATGTCAACATCAAGAACATGCCTTGGACATAGGCTATAATAAGCAATTTGATAAACCATTTATATATTATCATAAGCTTATTACAGTGACTCACAAGAAAGATTATAAAATCTTACATCATCTCACACCAACACATAGAACATACATACCTGCACACTGGCTGTTGCCACTGAAGACCCTGAGGCAGAGGATGGTCTATGTGGAGTAGACAACGGTTTAGTAGCACCCTGTGTTCCACTTCCTGTTCCCCCGGACAGACTAGTCCTATTAGTTCCGCTTGAGTTAAGGTTGCTACCTCTGCTGACAGGTACATTCATTGCAATTCCACTCAAGCTGTTCTTGCCAACAGTTCCAGTGGATGGTGAGTTTGTTAGCTTTGAAGGGGCCTGAAGATTTTTTGTAGATGGAAGGCCTGAAGTGCGATTAGTGGGCAATAAATTCAAGGTGGGAGACTGTCTGCTGATGTTTATTCCACTGGGCTGCTTATGGACTAGGCTGTTACTACTAGAGTGGCTATTCTGGGCTACTAGTGCATTTGTACTGGAAGAACTTGGGGCTACAGTAGGCTTGGGAGTTGGGTTGGATTTAGAAATAAGTTTAGTTGATACTGAAGGCTTAGCTGACAAAGAGGGCTTGGGTGAGGCAGAAGGCTTAGGTGAGGGCAAGGGTTTAGGGGATGTGGCGGGTTTAGGAGATGCGGCAAGTTTGGGAGATGTGGCCATTGTGAAGGGAGATTTGAAACCCTGCGTGGAGATTTGTGATACCATAGCCTTGGCTAAATAGTTACTGGAGGTAGTGGTGCTAGGTGCTGTCCTAGAAACCAGGGGATGGGACCCTTGAGAACCATTTCCAGGTGAGGGGGTTGATAATGGAAGGCGGTACATAAGTGGCTTATCTGAAGTCTTAATAAGTGGGGATGAACAGGAAAGTTGGGGATTATTACTTAATTTCACCACTGGGTTGGTCTGTGATTTGCTAATTGTTGCTTGTAATGGAGACACATAGTTCTGTTGGACAGCCGAATGCTGGTGCACCTTTGTTACTGGTGTTAATGAAGAAACATCTTGGGCCTCGGATGTTCCCAGAGTGTGAGAGGAGGCAGCAATTTGGGCTTGGGAAGAGGAGGAGATGTGAGTTTGTGAAGAGGAAGAAGCGTGAATCTGGCTTGACCTCTGTAGTCCTTGCTGAAGTAGCCTGGCTGGTAATGGTTCTAAAGAAACTTTAGGGTTCTGAATCGAAGAACCAGCAATAAGGCCAGAAGAGATGCCAGTATGAGCTAAATCCTGGGGTTTCTTTGGTACTGGCCCTGTGTGACCAGCAATTAGACTTGAAGAATGTGCAGTCTGAGTAGTATCTAGTTTTTTGGGGGTAGCCAGTGGCAGCTTACTCATGATACTTGCTAATTTTTCTTCTCTCAGTCCTGGACGAGGTTTTGTAGTTGGCATGCTTATCCTTGAGCCAACTGCAGGGGCCTTGCTCCCATTGTTGATAACAGCTAAAGCTTCAGAAACAACATCCAGTGAAGGTGAATGGAAAGAAAGTTCTTCATCTAGTGAGTCGTCGAGGCAAATAGTTTCTTGGGCTGTTGCAGAGCTGGAGCTGGCTACAGCAATGGCAGACGTGTTCGAGCTTGTTGGAGGACCGCCAACTGAAGCCACCAACGACGCAGGAGTTTTCTGGTCCTTTTTTGGACTACACTCCTAGAATAACCAGCATGATATCGGAAAAATAGAAATGGCTAATAAAAAACTACAAAATTAATTGTAAAGAATTAAGCAATTTTCAAGATAATTAAAATTATTTTTCTACTAGAAATCTTTAGAGACTGCCAAAACCAAAGTAATTTTTGACAAAACAGAGCTCCTGACTATACACTTCGCAAACATGCTGTATCATGGTCGAGAAGAGGGTTTTTTTTTTTTTTTACGTTCCTCCCCCTACCCCAATGAACAAATGAGTTGTATAAGAAGAGGGCTTAACATCAAGTGGAAGGAACACTCACACTCTTGTTACAACAATGAGCCCCTCCACTACTTGTATCAGATCTTCAGATACTAGTCCAAATCCATCTATTCAAACATTATTCCCTTTTATTCTCTTTGTACTCAGGAGAAATTCTGCCTTAATGTAAGACTCCTCCCAGCTTTGTCTATTGTGGTTTGCTAAGATGCTGACTCTTTCTGTTTCCTTGCATTTTCGTGTTCTGTAGAGAAAGTGGCACATCAAACTGGCAGATGATGTAATCCAATCATACTTAAATTATGTTTTCTATTCATTAGGTGAACTTGTAATTTATTTATAACTTACTCATTTGTAATTTATTCAACATATATTTACTAAGTGTTCATTATGAGCAAGATCCTAAGCTAAGAAAACAAGTTATTAAGAACGAAAACTCTCAGGCCAGGCACAGTGGCTCCTGCCTATAACCCCAGCACTCTGGAAGGTTGAGGCAAGTGGATTGCCTGAGCTCAGGAGTTTGAAACCAGCCTGAGCAAGAGCGAGACCCTCATCTCTAGAAAAATTAGCTGGGCATTGTAGCAGGTACATGTAGTCCCAGCTACTTGGGAGGCTGAGGCAAGAGGGTCTGATCTCTGAACCCAAGTTTGAAGTTCCTGTGAGCTATGACACCACAGCACTCTACCCAAGGTAACAGAGACAGACTCTGTCTCAAAAAAAAAAAAAAAAAAATTAAAACTATCAATACCTAAGTAAAAAAAAGTCTTAAAATTAAAAGAAGAGATGAAAATTACAGAATAGTTCATAGTAGTCAAAAAGTAAAAAAACTAAAAAGCAACTGTTTCTTTTTTAAGATTAAGAAGAAAAAAATCTATTACATAAAAGTTGTTTCAAAAACCTCTTCTTTTCTTTCTTTTTTTTTTTTTTTTTAAGAGACAGAGTCTCACTTTGTCATCGTAGCATCAATGCTCACAGCAACCTCCAACTCTCGGGTTTAGGTGATTCTCTTGCCTCAGCTTCCTGAGTAGCTGGAACTACAGCCTGCCACAATGCCTAGCTGTTTTTTTTTTTTTTGGTTGTTGTTGTTGTTGCAGTTTTTGGCCAGGGCCAGGCTTGAACCCACCACCTCTGCTATATGGGGCCAGCACCCTACTCACTGAGCCACAGGTGCTGCCCAGCCCAGCTATTTTTTTTATTGCAGTTTGACTGGGGCCAGGTTCCAATCCGCCACCCTCGGTATATGGGGCCAGCACCCTACCCACTGAGTCACAGGTGTCACCTTCTGTTGGTTTCTTAAAACAAACACATGAACCCCAAACCAGTCTGTCTTATTATATATTGGTTTATACAACCATAGCACTTACCTTAAGCATACTGGGGAAAGAATGGAGAGGAAGGGTCTTTATCATCACCTCCTAAGGTATTACAGTAAGTAAGCTGTTAAGAATGCTGTTACACTCTTAACTTCCTTAGCAGATTCTCTAAGCTTTTATTCTAACACCCCAGATTAAAAAGCTCACTGTCTATCAGAAATACATGATATTAACTGGATTGAGATCACAACTGTCTACTAAAATGAAAGGATAATTTCATCACGAAAAGTTTAAGATGAGACATATGTTTGCTTTGACATGACATACAATTACATATATACAATCAGTGAAAACTCCATCATTATTATAAAAATTACAGAAGTGAGGGTGGAGAAATGTATAAGAATAATATTGGCAATATTATCAGTAAAACACTGCTGCTTTAAATAACTTATTAATTTTTCTTTATAAAAATAACACTAAATACACTTAACAGAATATTGTACAGATTTAAGATTGTTCATGCTATACAATTGAGTGAAAAAGCAGGTTATGTCATTATAGACTGTCAATTCAATAAATGAATGGTTGGTTGCATGGATGCATGGATGGATGGATGGAAAGGACAGAGGAACAGAGATCTGGAGAAGGGAAGGCAGATGTGCACCAGAAAGTTCAGAGCTTTTTTTTTTTTTTTTCCTAATGAGAAATTTCCGGGTACTTTTACTTTTCTCCTGATGTTTCTGTATTATCTGTATATTCTACTGTAGGCATTTTCTTATATTACCTTTATAACTAAAAAAAAAGGATGGAAGGGTAAGGGTAAGAAAAAACCATATCAGCAATAAAGCTTTTCCATTTTTGGGAAAGAAAAAAGTTTAATCACAGAGAAACAAGCAAACAACAAAAAAAAACCTGATAGGGCAGTGCCTGTGGCTCAGTGAATAGGGTGCCGGCCCCATATACTGAGGGTGGTGGGTTCAAACCTGGCCCCGGCCAAACTGCAAAACAAAAATAAAATAAAAATAGCCGGGCGTTGTGGCAGGCGCCTATAGTCCCAGCTACTCAGGAGGCTGAGGCAAGAGAATCGCCTAAGAGCTGGAGGTTGCTGTGAGCTGTGATGCCATGGCACTCTACTGAAGGCAACAAAGTGAGACTCTGTCTCTTAGAAAAAAAAAACAAAAAACAAAAAACAGATCATTTCTCCATATCATCCTAACACATACATTAAAATTCTGATAAATTTCCTACCAAATTTTTCTATTAATCTTATGTTTGAACAGATGTACCAAAATCTAACCAATCCTGTATGAGGGGTATTAAGAGTTTAATAGTCTAATGAAAATCAAGTTAAGTGTCAAAAAAAGTCTGAACTCAACAAATTTAACGAAAGATTGGTTATTATTTGGATCAGAAGACAAAGTAGGTTACTAAGAACCATTTACTCTGTATGTAAAGAGGCTCTAATGCCCAAAGTTCTGAAGCCACAGAGGAAATGATATTGACTTGGCCATAACTTCACAAGCAAAGAAAGTCAAGTATTGAAAGAGATGAAGGCTATGGAGAAAAGTCTAAAACCTGAAGGGTGTGGACTATCATTAAAATTTTAATTTCAAGTGATTATAGATTTTTATCTCTAGAAGTTATACTTGGTTTTCTTTCTAATCTACTTTGTCTATATTTACAGGAGTTTTAAAAATTATCTTTACGTCCCTCTTCTTAAATAATTAAAAATTTTAAGTAAAATTACAGTATTTTATGTTCTAAACCCAATACATCTACCACTTGCCTTTCTTAGGGACCTAACTCTACTGTTCATGGTTTCTACTGATTCTCACTCACAGAGAGAACTTCTTCCCTCACGTGCTCTGTGATCCAGACTATAAGCACAGGTCCATCACAGTTTACAGATAGCAGGTCTTTGATGCCTAGGAAGAGGGCACACTATACCTGGGAGAATTTGCTTTTGCCATTTGCCCTGGGTTATTACCAACCCAATAACTTGACGTTACTGTCTCAGCTTGGGGTTTTCCCAGATCATACAGGCAGTATACACTGAACTTTTAATTTAAAAGGGAAATTTTTCAGGAAAGAATTTCTTCTTCCAATCCAGAATTCTGGGCAGAATAGGCATTTTTCTTAATCTTTCTGCTAGTGGGTACTTTTATGCAGGTTTCATCACAATTTATGACCTACACAAGTTCAAGAAAACCTGATCTGTTATACTCTGAGAAGAAATGTAAAAAGAAATCACAAGCTGATGAACACAAAGTGGTAAATGCTCACAAGGGCAACCAAAGTTTAAGTGATGGAATAATACTGTCAGCTCCTTGGTTTTGGGCCTCTTGCATAACTGTGATGCTTGTAAAGGATATTTGTCATATCTTATCCAGTATTTCTAAGTAGAACCAAGTTAAGCTTTACGGTTTAATTAAGATATGCAAATTTTTCACTACAGTCATTTATTCTTCCAAATATAAAGGTCCTAGGATTATTACAAAGGTGAAAACATCCATTTTATAGTACCTATTGATCTTTGCTGAATATCATATATCCTCTTCATCTTAAGAATACATTTCAACATTCACCAATTATGAATAATTAAAGATGTGGCTCAATACTTACTTTTACTTTGGGTTTAGGTGCAGGAATCACCTTTTTCTTTGCCCTAAGATAAAACATTAAAAAGACGATCATTTCAGCAGCAGTATTTCACCTACTGAAAAATTACATTAATAACATACAGACTTTTAATTATGTGAGTAAACAATTCCTTCTGCTATTTGGAAAACTCTTTTAAGAGAGAAACCATATAAAACTGCTCAGTTTATATGTGAATATACAGCACCATTTTCCCCACTTTGGATTAATAGAAAGAAAAACTAAATAACTAGTAAAATATAAAATGTAGATGATAACATTTTTTAAAACTTAAATATGAATACATAAAATATAAAGTAATTCAAAACAGGCTCACAAAGCTGTCTAAGGAGAGTCACTTCAAAAAACTGGTAAGAACTGCTGATAATTATTTGTAGGAAAACAGAGCTTCAAGGAACTTCAAGTTCAAATTAAACCATATTAAGAAGCTGTGAATGAGATTTAACTTAAAAGAAAAAACTTTTTTTTTTTTTTTGAGACAGATTCTCAATATGTTGCCCTGGGTAGAGCGCCGTGGCATCACAGCTCATAGCAACCTCAAACTCTTGAGCTTAAGCGATTCTCTTGCCTCTGCCTCCCAAGTAGCTGGAACTACAGGCGCCCGACACAACACACGGCTATTTTTCTGTTGCAGTTGTCACTGTTTCTTAGCTGGCCCAGGCTGGGTTTGAACCCGCCAGCCTCAGTATATGTGGCTGGTGCCATAACCAGTGTGCTACAGGCGCCAAGACAAGAAAAACATTTTTTTAGTGGTAAGATAGGACTTTTATGAGAAGTTAGAAAGGAATACAGAAGAAATAAAAAGCACCAAAGCTTCTGAAAGGGGGAAAGAACTAAAGAACTCCCTTGGGAGTCTCCACGTGTGGACTCTTTTATCTGGGGGTCTTAAGTCAGAGGATTACACATGGCTGGCAGTTGGTCCTTTACAGTCTTTGTCCCTGAGAAGGGATTAGGGTGTGCGCTCCTCCCCAAGGTGGAACCACCAAAAAAACCATCACAGGCTGCTTTGCTCATGATCTTGTCAGAGCCCAGAGGGTGTGTTCCGAAAAAGGCAGTCTGCTTGTGCCTGGAAATGGGGGTCTGATCTCTGAGCTCCCCTGGGCCTAAAGAATTTGGGGGGGGGCTCCCTGTTTAGCCCTGAGTGGTAGAATCCTGTATCAATCCTCCCTCTCCGAATAGAAGCTCTAACTGCTGTTAGGGAAGAAAAAACTTTTAAATGTAAAAACAAAAACAAAAAAAATGTCTGGGAGAAAAATTGTAAGAAAAATTACTATGGAAGCTTACACCTCTTAGAAAGCAGTGTGAACAGGTTTGAAGACTAAAAAACAATCTTTTGAGTCATATACAGTAAAAGTACTAAACTATTTGTTAAATAAAGTTATCAACCATCTAAAATACCACACCTGTGGGAATATTCCTATTTCACTAGGTTAAAATGCCATTAATTAAATTAACAACTATCTTGATTAGAACTATAAAATTACAACTTCATTAAGGCAAAAGTAATTTTCAAAGTTTTTAATGAAAGCAAAAAAGAAATTGGGCAAAAGAATTTTAAAAAAAGAAAGAAATTGGGCAAAAGAACTCCAGACCCATCTAGCCCATAGATTTTTACTTTCTGGTACAAAACAAAAGAGAAAATAAGTGATGACAATGAAAAAAAAACCTGAGAAAGCAGACCTATATAAACACCTCTAGAATTAAAGTGATGGGTTATTTTTAACTGAAGAAGATCGCTTCTCGGCCTTTTGGCTAAGATCAAGTGTTATTTTTAACTGAAGAGCAATGCATATGTGGATTCAGAACTACAGGGGTCCCCACCCCTTACCCATGGCTTCAATTTCCTGTTTCAGTTACCTGCTATCAACCAAGATCTAGAAATATTAAATGGAATATTCCAGAAATAGAGAAAAACACCATAGTTACATAACTTTTACTATAGTATATTATTAAAATTGTTCTATTATTAGTTATTATTACCTCTTACTATAAATTATTATTATAAATTAAACTATGTTAAGTACATATGTATAGGATAAAAACATAGCATATATAGGAGTTGGTATTTTCTGCAGTTTTAGGCATCCAGTGGAGATCTTAAAATGTTTTCCCAAGGACAATGGGGGGCTACTTTTTAGGAAAATTAAAACCATAAATACTACTGACACAAATATATACATACATAAAATGTAGTTAAAGAATAACAAGCTACTTGCAAAATAAACCCACAATATATGAGACCAAACTACTTAAAATTTATACTCAAAAAACAAGAATAAAAACTGAAATCCAGCGCTAACTCAATACATGCTTGATGATATACAGTTGACCCTTGAACAACACAGGCTTGAACTGTGTGGGTCCACTGATACGTAGGTTTTCTTCCACCTTTGCTATCCCTAAGACAATCAGACCAACCCCTTCTCTTTCTCAGCCTATTCAATGACAAGACCTGTAATGATTCACTTCCAATTAATGGACAGTAAATACATCTTCTTAGGGTTTTTAAAATAGTATTTTTTCTATCTTACTTTAATAATGCAATATATAATACATATAACAAATGTGTGTTAATGGTCTGCTTATGCTATTGATAAGGTTTCTGGTCATCAGTAGGCTTTTAGTAGTTAAGCTTTGGGGCAGTCAGAAGTTATATGTGGATTTTCGACTGCACAGCAGTTGGTGCCCCTATGCCACCAATGTTCATGGGTCACCTGCACTCACAAAGCGTCCTTCTCCCAAACTAAAAAATTCCTATACAACTATATACAAGGGATTTCATAATGTTGCCCAAAGGATGTTAAACAGACCTCTTAGCAGAGTATCAAGCTATAGCATTCAGTAACTTGCTAATTTTATGTTTGTTTGTTTTTTTGAGACAGAGCCTCAAGCTGTCGCCCTGGGTAGAGTGCTATGGCATTACAGCTCACAGCAACCTCAAACTCCTGGGCTTAAACGATTCTCTTGCCCCAGCCTCCGAAGTAGCTGGGACCACAGGCGCCCGCCACAACACCCAGCTATTTTTTTATTTTTTTTGGTTACGATTATTGTTGTTTGGCAGGTCTGGGCTGGATTCGAACCTGCCAGCTCTGGTGAATGTGGCTGGCGCCTTAGCTGCTTAAGCCACAGGCGCCGAGCCCTAATTTTATGTTTTAATAACCCTAAAACCATACTTGTAGGCTATAGAGTACTTCTAAGCTATAGGTAAAAATAAAACTCTTATAGAGTTGACCAATATGCACCCAAAAATGAAACCTTAGAAGAAACTTGTCTTTTTATTGTATGTCAGAGAATGAGAGATCTTTCACCAGTAATCACATCATTAAAGAAACATTCAGTTTTAAACAAAAGAGTACGTTAATTTTGGGGCATACAACCCTCTACCAGGCAAAGAAGTAAGTATGTACAGGGATCTGGATCTGTCCTGGCAAGCTCAGGGCAGCAGAAGGCTGTGGGTTACCTACGAAGATGGTCAGAAGAGGTAAAGAAAAAAGACACAGAAAGACAGCAAGTGGGCCCAGGAACAAAGGAAAACCCTTGAGCCATCTGGGTTCCAGGACTCCCTAATACCAGAATCCCAGGCTGGTATGTGTCACAATACAGATTTAGTAGGCATTTAAAGAATAGCCTGAGAACTATTTTAATACATAAATGTGTTCTGAGGTCCAAACAGTCAAAATGACATTTTTTTTTTAAAGATAGTGGTAAAATGGAGATAGCCTACATGTACATTTAAGTTCTATTTCAACTAGTATGTAATAAATGATAGATACTTTTGCTAACTAAAGCACATAATGCAAATAAAAATAAACGAAGCAATCTGGAATCTGCATTTACTCACGGAGCAGAAGTAAGATGGTTATGTACACTTCGGCTTTCCTTAAAAAGCATTCTGAAAAAAGTAAAAGGATACAGTTATTTTTTACTGTAGATAATATAATAATTTTTTTTTAAATCACTTGATTTTCTCTTTTTATAATCACTCAATTTTCAATAGGCTATTACTTATTTACCAAGTATAAATTGTAACAGTAAAAATACACTCAATAATGCATTTTACTTTTCTACTGATTTAAGATGAAGCCCTCTAAGATCATGAGTTGAGATAGTCAAGTTTATAAATTTTTACATTCTTAACTTTTGAGAATTAACTTAAACTTAAAAATTTACATTCTTACCCTTAGTTTCTTGAGATACCACTCTACATTAACTATTTTCAACAGAACCTAAGGCTGTGTCTTTTTTCCTGTGTTCTAAATCACATATTCAGTTCCTTATCATTACTGAAGTTCCCTGCCCAAAGTTCATCAACACTTTGGAAGTCTTCTTTCCCTTTTCTTCACTAGTAAATTCAGGTGCCAAAAAAATAAAAGGTCAATAAAAAACTCACCTTATGCTGATCTCAACATTTCTATGTCCACATGACTATCATTGGTTTATCTTTTAAGTGCTTGATGGTTTCAAACCAAAGATCATCTGAGATAACTTAGCAAAATCAATGTCACACAGATGTGTGCATATGTGTCTATCGTTAATAATAGCAAAAATAAGAAAGTAAAATAAAATCCAGGAAGTCAAATTTCTTACCTTGCCTGCATCCAGCCCTTAGGCCACAAGGGCTTCACCTCTGTCTCCATGAAGGATTTAAGATAATCCTCAGCAGACTGGCTTTTGTTTGGCTCTAACTCATAGCATCCCAATTTGATTTCAACAAGGTTACATAACAAGGTTCTAAATGAATTGAAAAAATAGATATTTATATATATAAAAATCTGACTGTAAAACAACTTTGAGTTTGAAACAGATTTTATAAAAAGCACATAAATCTGACATCAATAATATAGAATATTATCTAAAGAATTCAGAAAATGACATGAATATAATTTCTAACATACATAATTCAATGCACTACAATCAAGCCCCAGTGAAAAAATTTCTTTTGAAACCTTTAATAAAGGCACTAAAGTTAAAGGAACAGTTCTTTATCTGGGGCATAAAAATATTGATGAAATAGATGACTAATCAAAGTCTATGGAGCACTTCACCTTCTGAAGCAGTATGAATTACATTAATAGTGTATATGAAAATAAAAGCAATAATACTCTAAGTATATTAGGACCAAATTAATATTCTTTTAAATAAACTTTCCCTCTATACTGATCTTTGGTTGCTTCCAATCTACTTTTGTATTTACCATAGATTCTTCTTACTAGGAATCTTACTTCTGCATTATATATATGGTTATAGCAAAACTGAGGTAAATCTTACCTGATGGTATCATCCCAGTGGAATTTTTTTCTTGGTCCTATGACACGCTTCCCTGGTTTCTCATCATCATCTTCCTCAGATCCATTTTTTTCTCGTTCTTCATCTGTTTGTAATCTAAAAATGAAAAGCATTTTATGAAGCAAAATTTTAATCCAACATAGCCCATGTTATGTTCCACAAACATTTGCTGAATTGCTTAATCAGCAATTAACTCAACTTAAAACTTTGAAAATTACTATTTCATTAACGAATGTGTCATATGACAGTTTTAATCAAGATACTTGCCTAACTGATGGCATTTTAACCTAGTGAAATAGAAATATTCCCATAGGGTGAGGTATCTTAGCTTGTCAATAATTCAATTACTTAACAAACACTTGAGTATTTTCTCTTATTATATAGGACTCAAAAGATTTTTTTTTAATCTTCAAATCTTTTCACACTGGTTTCTAAAAAGGATAAGTTTCCACGGTAACTTTTCTTACTTTTTTCCCCCCTTGCCATTTCATATTTTATTTACATTTTTACATTACAAAGTTTTTGTTAAGTTAAATCTCATTCACAATTTCTTGCCATGGTTTAATTTTTTCTTAACTCAAAATACAGAATAAGGGATCTACCTTTCCACATAATATTTTGAATTTAGAAGCAGTTATAAAGTAGTATGGTAAATAAGATTTTTTTGTTGTTGTTGCAGTTTTGCTGGGGCCGGGTTTGAACCCGCCACCCTCGGTATATGGGGCCGGCGCCCTACTCACTGAACCACAGGTACCTCCCGGTAAATAAGATCTTTGAACTATAATATAAAGGCTCAAACACTCTCATCTCTCAGGTCAGAAAATATTTCTGTCCAACCTCAGCTTGTCAAGTTGGTCAACATGTGATATGTCTGATTAGTGTCAATCAGCTCTTACTCTGCTCACATACACAGATTTAATCAACAGATTTCTTTTGTGTTTCTCTCCAAAGCAAATGAGTGCCATTTAGACATGCCATTTAGAAAATACTCCATTATATCATGTCAGTGATCTACATGGATTCCTACTTGAAAATGAGGTCCACGTAACACCAACCCCCAACAATTAAAAGTAGTTTTCAAATGCAAAAGTCCCAGATAGATGAGATACCTACTTGGCACACTTAGCTTGACTGCGAGCCTGGCAGTCCTCCTGGTATTTAAATAGCTGTTCAGGCATGACATTGCTAACAGCCAGTTTCAGTTTCTGCAGAGGTTCTCTTAAACGATCATCCTGAGAAGAAAACATACTAAAAGTTTTTTCCAAATATATTTACAAAATTCAAAAGATGGAATTTATATTTTAGGTATCAATTACAATTCAATACAGTAGCATATTTAAATATGGACGTTTCTTCTACAGCAAAGACTTTTCATAATGCATATTGGGTATAATATTAGGATGATCCTATTTCTCAGTTAGCCAAAAGAATCCCAGTTTTTACCTACTGCCCCAGCATAATTATGAATGGTGTTCCTTTATATTCTTTTTTTGTTGTTGTTGGAGAGAGAGTCTTGCTCTGTCTCCAGGTTAGAGTGCCAAGGCATCATCACAGCTCACAGCAACCTCAAACTCCTGAGCTCAAGTGATTCTCCTGCCTCAGCCTCCCAAGTAACTTGGCTACAGGTGTGCATGACCACACCTGGCTAATTTTTCTAATTTTTGTAGAGATGGCTTCTCACTCTCGTTCAGACTGGCTTCAAACTTCTGGCCTCAAGTGATCCACCTCGACCTCCCCAAATGCTAGGATTATAGGCATGAGTCACTTGTGCCCAGCTCCTTTATACTCTAAAATGCCCCATGGAGGCTAGGTGTGATGGCTCATACCTGTAATCTCAGCACTCTGTAATCTCAGCACTCTGGGAGGCCCAGACAGGTGGATTTCCTGAGCTCAGGAGTTCCAGACCAGCCTGAACAAGAGTGAACCCCTTCTCTAAAAATAGATGGGTGGAGTGGTGGGTGCCTACAGCCACTTGGGAGGCTGAGGCAAGAAGACTGCTTCAGCCCAAGAGTTTGAGGTTGCTGTGAGCTATGACACCACAGCACTCTACCAAGGGCAACAGAGAGAGACTCTGTCTCAAAAAAAAAAAAAGCTCCATGGACACTTTAATACAGATGATTAAATAAAGAGAAAAAGCTACAGTAATTCCAGTACCTTGGGGGGGCTGGGACAGGAAGATTACTTGAGCCTAGGAATTGAAGGTTACAGTGAGATATGATCATGCCACTGTACTCCAGCCTATTTGACAGAATGAAACCATGTCTCAAATAAATAAATAAACAAATAACAAATTCTACCTGTACAAACTACCAGTGGCTAATCCCATTATGATAGGGAGCCAGTGCCATAAGAAAAGACACTGCTGTGAACCAATGATTGGACTGGGTGATTACCAACAGGATACTGGCATCCCATTCTCTTGGTTATTAAGTAGTATTAGTAACAGTGACTTATGCTGTAAGCAAAAATGCAGGATCAAGGCTAAAGTGAAAACAAGTAGGTTTGTATCTGACAGCGTTAATTAACCAATTTATTATTTTCATCTTACAAATAAGAACGTATATATGTATTTAAAACATACTTTTATCACCATCACAGGTGCAGAAATACTACAAGACTTTGATTTGCTGTTTTTCAAAGAAACAACTGTTTTTAAATGTGATTTTTGGTAAAAAGATTTTTAAAACACATGTCATTAACCAATAAGCATTTTAATCTATTCCATGCATACATATGTATCAATGAATATATAATACGTATGATAGTGTCTGATATAAAATCCTATTTTTAAAAATGTGAACATCAAGTACCACAGCTCCTAGATGATCACTTTTGAAGAATTATGTAGCTGGGGCTATCTGCCAGGAAACAGACCAAATATCCATCAATAATAAAATCGACAAATTAAATGGGATATGTTCAGTAATGGAGCATGGTACATACAGCAATAAAAAAAAGAATCGGTTTCTACTATATACAGACATAAAACTGAATTACTTAACATTGAGTGTTAGAAACTTGCACAAGAAGAGTGTATCTCTATATAGAGCTCAAAAAATATGCAAAGCTAAATCACATAATATTTAGAGATAAAAATATATGTGACTAAAACTATATAAAGCAAGAAGATAAATGTCTTTCTTCCATAGCCAAGAAGATATTAACTTTAAACACCAAACGTCAAATGTTTCTTAGAAAATGTGTTATATTCTGCAAAAAGTTGATATTCTACTTTTTTTTTTTTTTTAATTGGTATCCTTTTCTATCATTTGAACTTATGGCAGGAAGCTCTAAATTGCCAGTGTCTGAAGGAGCCAGGCAAAGAAAGGCACAAAATCTGAGACCTCAAACAAGTTTTACTTGCTCATTAACCTGCTTTAAATGGAGAAAAAAACTATAGTTTATCAAATCAAAAGAAGTATTTTATTAACAGAAATGAGCACTAATATACTCACTGTTTGTCAAATCATACCCACATTAATTTACCTCCAAAATTCTATGCCTAACAAAAACCTAACAATAGTTGAAGAAGTAATCACTTTTCAGGGGATCCAACACATCTTTAATAATCTCCTTTTGTTATTAAATACATACAATACGACCATAAAGCAATTAAGGTGCAAAGGCCCCAGTCAGAAACAAATCTCTTTACTTGACAGGTTATGAAAGTCCAGATGCAGACACTAATTATTCTTCCTCTTACCTGGACATTGAGATGTAACTTCTTTAGACGTTTTACCAGTGTTTCTTTATTGCATGGCACGAAAGCTTCAAGGTGGGAATACACACCACTACGAATGACAGGGCCTAGTTCTTGTAGCTGTAACTCAATGCTGACCAAAGGAAAAGAAAATCCACAATAAACCATATAGAATTTCTTTTAGATGGTACCACACAGGCAAGAAGGCAAGGGCAGCTGAATGTTTTCATTTTATCTTTCCATGATTTCTTAGTATTCTTCATGAAAAAAAAAAAACCCTACTAATAACTAGTATTTCTACAGAAAATATTCCAAGTCCAGTTTAAAAGCGGAATTATATGACCACAAACCAGGAGGCAATAAGGCAATACCTTTTTGGTGAAAGGGGCAAAGTCTTAATTTTTGGGTAAAGCCTAAGAAATCTATTACTAACTAAAAGCTAATTTTCTCAAAGAGATATTATACTATCCCTCTGTCGCCCAACAACTGCTATCTTAGCATGTCACAGTTTCATTGAGTGCTTAGAGTATTCTTTTCTTGGAAGTGTTTGGAAAAAGTAACAATTCAGGGGCGTCTGTAGTTCCAATTACTTGGGAGGCTGAGGCAAGAGAATCACTTAAGCCCAAGAGCTTGAGGTTGCTGTGAGATGTGACGCCATGGCACTCTATGCAGGGTGACATAGTGAGATACTGTCTCAAAAAAAAAAAAAAAAAAAAAAGTAACAATTCAGAAGCAGTAAAGCCCCTCTGGCTATATATATATACACAAGCTACCTTATCTATCTTTGTTTCCCTTACTGTGTCTGCACTGCACAAATTACATACAGTACTTAATGGTTTATTCAATTCATTCTAATTCTCCAGTTCCCATTTCCACTTACAAATTAGGCTTCTGAGACAAAAAACAATTTGTTCACTGTGTATTTAGCCTAATCACTATTTTTTAAAAAGAGAAGAAAACAGTTTGTAACTGCCATCATATTTTCAGCAGGACAACCCTACTCATAAATAATAAGGTTTCCCCCAATACGGAAGACATTATACCTGGCAACTGTAGATAGATGAGAACAGATGTTCATTTGAAGGTCAAGACCAAATCAGGACTCTTGGCAAAAACCTATGTCCAAATCATCACATTCTATTATAGGAGAAGGTGCAGATAAACTTATGTACTTCTCATAAATGTAAGCTGTATCTAAAAATTCAATAAATAGCTTTTTGGGAAGAACAAAAACCCTAATACACCAAATGCATTCATCACTTCTAAGATACACTATAACTTCATTAAAAACAATGAAATATGAAAAATTATCCTCCTTATAATTAGTAATAGAAAATTTTTTGTATTAAAGAAGCTAAACAGATAACAAAAAAATAGCAAGAGCTTAAGTCCTATAAGAACCAGAGAGTCAAATGCAAGGGTACGTATGGAAAATAATCGGTATGGCTGGAAGTTCTGTATATATAAAACATTTGGTTAGGTAACATTATATAGTTAAATCTTTACTAGAAGTCTAGACTCCAGGCAGTAGGCCTTTTAGGCTTGCTCTATTACTAAAAATTAGTTAAGCTTATAAATAAAATATTATCTCCAAATACTAAGAGATTATGAGGAAGGGCAGACTGATTCAATGATCTCCTTGAAAAGATCAGTGGTTTCTAAAAAGGCTAACTCAGGCATAGGGAGAGCTGATTCCCTGAAGAGAATACAACCCAAAAGTCACTTTATATTGAGATTAAAGTCATTACTTATTCCTAAATTCTTTAAAGGATCATGTGACAAAAAGACGGCAGGTCTCAATGCAAGCGTCCAGCAGGACTGGGAGTACCTGTCTGGAACAACTGGTTAGGCAGAACTCTCAGCTGAATCGAGATCACAGGCAAAGAGTGTCACAATTTTTCAGCAATGTCTGCTTAGGTAACGGGCCGAAATCAAATCAGCATGTTGTATATTTGCTGATCCAGGTCAAAATTCAGTTACCAAAAAGAAATAGGGTTCCCTATTCCAGCAAACTGATCTCTTTTTTCCCTTAGTATAAGTAAGCAACGGTGCAGGAGAGACAATATACCTAAACATCTTTACAGGAATTACTATCCCAAATGATTATGCTTCATATGCCCTTAGAAGAGCAACTTTGTCTAGAAAAATAACACATGTTTACAAAAGCAGAAAAAGAGGTTAACTACTAAAAGGGAAAAAATTCAACTCTGAACAACAGGGCTTGTGGAACTCAAGGCACATCCTGTGTAAAATAAAAAGTAGATGGGCTTCAAAAAACAAAAAGATTTATTTCAAGATAGACATGGGAGGATGAACAAAGAAGCCTATTAATGCAATGCTGATATTCTGCTTATTTGAGATGCTATGTCCCAAAATAGTCTTTTGACTCTCCCGGGGGAAAAATAGTTGTTCCCTCCTACAGAAGCATAAAATAAAAGAGAATAGTCTCAGTTACAAGAGAAGGACCTCATCTAGTACACTCAGGGCTCTCAGGTGGAAAGAAAAAGAAGAGCTGGGCAGATCCCTGATCATAGAATCTGGGACAGCTCTGATCACTGGTGGCTGCACTGTCACTGGGTCTGGGGTATAAAAGAGAGGCAGGCAAACAGAGGTGGCACAGATAGGAAGTATTTACCTGGCCTCCACGCAGAAAGACTGATTGGAAAAATCCTGGCTGAAATAATTAAGCACAGGAACGAGAAATACCTCCACAGCCACACCAGCAGCATACTAGGTTCTGTGTTGTCTCTACGTATTTTTAAGTAATCAAAGATAATAGAGACTGCAATTAATTACAACAGTTATCGGAACCAATGAACCGATCAGTCTTTCTTCACAACTCATGAGAAACTATCTCCATTATGTATTTAAAAGTCAGGAATCATTGTATTAAAAATTCCTGTGTCTTTCTATTTGATGCTACTAAACTACCAAGAGTAGGTGTACATTATTTTCATGAGAGAGGAGTGAAATTTACTGCCTTCCTTGGGATTACTTTTTTGCCCAGTTCTGTAGCCAATTATATATGTTATTCCTGCATCCAATGGTTAAAATCTACAAGCCAATAGGTTTACAAGTACAGCTTATGGAACCTTAGACACCAGTTTCATTAGTATCTAACTTGAGTATAAAATTATTGCTAAGTTAAATACATAAAGCAGAATTCATTTTCTTTTCCCAATCTAACTTCTGTTTTCTCGACATTACCTCCATCCTGCCTCACAACCATGACTTCTTAGGAAACCATACTTTCCATTTGGCTACAAATGTTTATATGAATTGTAATTAACCTCACTAAGTATCAATGTAATTATTATTCCCAAGAATGAATAAAAAAAAGCAAATGGAAAATCATGCCAAATCCAGTGGTCCAGGAGAACCAACACATGCAGAAACATAATCCTGCTGAAAAACAAATCTTAACCATGTATGCCGTGAGGCTGAAAGGGAAGAGAGAATGCATCAGACTAGCCAATCACTCAGCATCTGTATCTCAAAGCCATCCTACATTGTTAAATAAATCATTCGTAAGATTTTTTAAAATAAAAACAATTACTTACTCTAGAAGGATATTATTCATATCCTGTGTAAAGAATTTTTTCCTCCCTTCTTCATCAAAAAGTTTGGCAGCCTAGAAAACATAAGAAAGACTGTCATAACTCAAAATAAACAACTGCTTTTTTTTTTTAAGAGGAGGTCTCACAATTTTGCCCAGGCTGATCTCAAACTCCGGGGCTCCAGTGATCCTCCCATGTAGCTGGGATCACAAGCATGTACCACCATGGTCTTCTGCAACAAGTAATTATTCTGCAATGAATGTCTAATGAAAAAAAACAAAGAGCTTCACACTGGTAGGCTACCACATGAGTTGTGATATTCAACTGGATACTGTGTATGTTTCCCACAGCTGCTATAACAAATTACCACAAACTTGGTGCCTCAAAACAACAGAAATTTATCCTCTCACAGTCTAAAGTGAAAATCAGCATCACTGGGCTGAAACCAGTGTAAACAGGGCTGAGTTTCCCCCAAAAGCTCCAGGTAAGGACTTGCACTCCTGCATCTTTCATCTTCTAGTGGCTGCTTCATTTCTTGGTTGCACTGCAGCCTTGCTACCTTCAAGGCCAACATCTTCAAATCTTCCTGCACCCTCCCTGCACATAGCCTTTTCCTCGGTTTGTATGATCTCTCCTCCTTTCTCCCTCTTGTAAAGATATATATGATTGCATTATCCTAGAACCACAGATCCATAGGATCTAGGATACCACTCCCATCTCAAAATCTTTAATCACAAATGCAAAGCTTCCACTCCCCTTCTGCAAATAAAATAACATTCACAGATTTCAGGGGTTAGAATATGGTTATCTTGGCTGGATGCAGTGGCTCACACCTATAATCCTAGCATTCTGGGAGGTGGGAGGATTGCTTAAACTTAGGAGTTTAAGACCAGCCTAGCAAGAGAAAGATACCATCTCTACTAAAAATGGAAAAACCAGCTGAGTATAGTGATGCATGCCTATAGTCTCAGCTACTCAGGAGGCTGAGGCAGGAGGATCACCTGAGGCCAAGAGTTTGGGGTTACTGTGAGCTATGATGCTACAGCACTCTACCCAGGGTGACAGAGTTTCACTCTGTCTCAAAACAAACAAACAAAACCCAAAAACAAAAAGCCAGGCTCACACCTTAGCATTCTGGGAGGCCGAGGCAGGTGGTGTGCCTGAGCTCACAGGTTTGAGACCAGCCTAAACCAGAGTGAGACCCTGTCTCTAAAAAAAAAAAAAAAAAAAAAAAAAAAAGCCAGGCATTGTAGCCAGTCCCAGCTACTCAGAAGGTTGAGGCAAGAGAATTAGTACAGCCTAGGGGTTTGAAGTTGATGTGAGCTATGACACCACAGCACTCTACTAAGGGCAACAACGTGAGACTGCCTCAAAAAACGAAGATGGATACCTTTTGGAGGACCCACTACAGTTATTTCAAAGATCTATGAAAGTGGCCAGGCATGGTGGCTCACACCTGCACTCTGGGAGGCTGAGGTGGGTAGATTGCCTGAGCTCACAGGCAATGAGCTAGAGTGAGGACCCCATCTCTAAAAATAGCCAGGTGTGGTGGGCACCTATAGACCCAGCTACTTGGGAGGCAAGACAAGATAATCTCTTGAGCCCAAGAGTTTAAGGTTGCTGTGAGCTATGATGCCATGGCAAGAAAATGAAAAATAAAAGATTGATTCTCATTAAGGTTAAAGATGTTTAGAATTAAATAGAAACAAATATTTAGAATGAGTACAGGAGGCTGAGGCAAGAGGATCATTTGAGCTCAAGAGTTTTAGGTTGCTGTGAGCTATGACACCACAGGGCTCTACCCAGAGTGGCAAAGTGAGACTCTGTCTCAAACAGACAAAAAAAAAATCACGTGGCTTTGGGAAAATCATTTAACTTTTTGAACCTTAGTTTCTGCATCTGTTAAATGGGAGAAACACTACCTACCTCACCTTATTGTTGGGAGGATCAGACTATACAGTACGTAAAAATCTATCAAACCCAGTCAGGGACACTGCCTCCCAAGAGGTGAAGACGGCCTTGGGAAGTGGTGGGAACCGTAACACTGCACCCAGTAGACAGGATCAGTTTTTGCCAAATAAAAACAGGTATTATTACTAATAATTATTCCTTGAAAAGCCTAAATCACATCACTAGCACTTTTTAATATTTACAAAAAAACAAAAGGTTTCAGAGATGGGGCAACACAGGAAAGCTGAAAGGATGTCCTCTAACATAAAGTGAATCCTGTATTTAAATTGTGGCTCTATCACTTACTAGTTGTGTAGCCTTGATAAAGTTATTTAACCTACCTCAATTTGAGTCTCTTACCCATAAAAGGGAAATAATATTTATATTTCATACATGAAGTTGGAAAGATTAAACAAGATCTTACTTAATAAAACTATAAACAGATTGTATACTTTTCAAAAAATAAGTGCAAAAGACTAACAGAATAGGAGGCCAGAACAGTAAAACAGAATGTAGAAGAAATTGCAATAGGCCAGGTATGGTGGGTCATCCCTGTTAATTCCAGCACTTTGGGAGGCTGAAGCAAGTGGATTGCCTGAGTTCACAGGTTCAAGACTAGCCTAAGCCAGAGCAAGACCTCGTCTATAAAAATAGGTGGTTATTGTGGTGGCTGCCTATAGTCCCAGCTACTTGGGAGCTAGGGCAAGAGAATATCTTGAGCCCAAGAGTTGGAGATGGTTGTGAGCTATGGTGCCATGGCACTCTACCAAGGGTAACAAAGTGAGACTCTGTCTCATAAATAAATAAATATGCAATAAAGCCCAATTATATCTTAATAACTCTAGGTCAGATAAAATCTATTGTTAAAAGAAAAAACTTCTGATTAAGTCAGTAAATAAATTTTCATTTCTGTGCTACCTATAATATAAAGAGCTAAAATAAGGGAACTCGAAAAGATTGAAGATAGGCCACACACAGTGGGTTGTGCCTTTAACCCTAGCACTAAGGAAGGCTGAGACAGTAGGACAGGACCTTTAGGCTATGAGATATGACCCCACCACTGCATTCCAGCCTGAGCAACAGAGGGAATGCAAATGATGGGAGAAGTTATACCATGCAAAAACAAACAAAGAGAAAGGCATCTATGGTAAAATAAGACAACATTAAAATCAAGGTGAAAAGCGTTAATAGGACAAAAAGGGTCACCTTCAAATGATCACTACAATGAAGACAGAGTCATTAGAATCTCATAAACTAAACAACCAGCATAGAAATAAACAGCAAAAATTATGGTAAAGACAATTTATAACTAAACATAACAATGAGACTGAGATACTTTAACACACTTCTCTAACTCCTGGACTGATGAAGTAGATTAAAATAAGTAAAAATATAAAGGAATTAATTAGTAACTCATGACCTCAGAAAAGACACTAAACCTATAGGTAAAAAATAGGAAAAAAAATAGGAAAAAACACTAAAAAATAGGAAAAAAAAATAGAACTGATAAATGAAATCCAGGGAAAGATTGATCTCGTCCTCTCTTAATCAGATATTGTAATAAGTCCACATATTACAATCCCATTAACATTCTTTCATTCAGAGACAGGGTCCCCCTCTGCTGGCAGGCTGGAGTACAGTGACCTGATCACAGCTCACTGTAACCTCAAATTCCTAGGCCCAAGTGGCATCATGACTCAGCTTTCTGAGTAGCTAGGACTACAGGCACAGCCCTACCATACTTGGCTAATTTTTGTTGTTGTTGTTGTTGTTAGAGTTTGGCGGGGCCAGGTTCAAACCTGCCACCCTCAGGATATGAGGCCAGCGCCCTACACACTGAGCCACGGGCGCCGCCCAACTTGGCTAATTTTTAATTTAGTTGGCTAGTCTCAAACTCCTGGACTCAAGGGATCCTCCCACGTAAACTTCCCAAAGTGCTGAGATTACAGGCATGAGTTACTGTGCCCAGACTGTATTGCTTTTTTAACTGGGGAGGTATAGTGGTGGGGCCCCAATTACTAAAATATGAATGTGTTCAACCATGCTAAAGTAATTAGAAAAGGACAATTTTAGACAAGGCTTGACACATTTTAAGACAAAATACTATCTCCCCTAAGATAAAAAGCAGATGTGAGAGATGTAACTAGATTTGTAGCTAGTTAAACAAGAAGACTGATATAACCACTTCAGATTGTATAAAAAAAACAACACATTGTACCCCACATCTGCATAAATGTATTCATGATCTATGTGTATATGATTTAATATAAAAAAGAAGATTATGAATATAAGTCAATCTGAAAAGTAATCTATGTTAGCAGGCTACAAAGCTCAACTCTTACTAAAGCTGCTGATCAGCTGGAACAATATTATAAAATAAGGAGATATCAACATAGTTGAGACAAAGTTTAAGCACTCTTATGCAATGTTATTGTATTTGCTTGTTTGTTGCTTTTTTTTGAGACATTGTCTCGCTTTGTTGCCCTTGGTAGAACATAGTGGCTATCTTGATTCTATTTTCTTTATATGAGGGAGCTAAACTGAATTTATGAAATCTATACAAAAAAATACATCTTAGGTGAACTAAAACAATAAAAGAATCAACTGTATCCATTGTAACTATAGTTATTTCTATTTATTTATTTATTTATTTATTTTTTTGAGACAGA
The DNA here is from genome assembly GCA_963574355.1 of Loris lydekkerianus. NCBI lineage: Eukaryota > Metazoa > Chordata > Mammalia > Primates > Lorisidae > Loris > Loris lydekkerianus. Next base: position 40,790 of record CAUYPK010020264.1, on the reverse strand, counting down.
GCTTCACTATGTCGCCCTTGGTAGAGTGCCATCACAGCTCACAGCAACCTCCAACTCTTGGGCTTAAGCCATTCTCTTGCCTTAGCCTCCCAAATAGCTGGGACTACAGGCACCCACCACAATGCCCAGTTATTTTTTGTTGCAGTTGTTTAGCTGGCCCGAGCCATGTTCGAACCCACCACCCTCGGTGTATGTGGCTAAGCACCGTAACCACAGCGCTACGGGCGCCAAGCCAGTTATTTCTATTTAAAAGAAAAGACCTATTTATATAGTCAATGCCTAAAAGGAAATATGACAAATAAAAAGTTATTAGAAGGATGGTGGGTTATTTTTGTCTTTAAAAGAAAAGCATTTATTGCTGTTTGTAAAGCAAATAAATACCAAGAAAATTATTATACTTACTACACGGAGGTCTTCGATACGTTTCTCAAGAAGTACAGGTAGACCCTCTGGGAGTGTAGGTACCACCTTGGGCATAACCTGAGAGGTGTAGGTTGGCTGGGTGGTGTTTCCATTTTCTCCCCCTGACTCAGATAGGGGGCTACCATCAGAAGCAGCATCCAGTAATCTGTCAAAGTCGAAATCATCTAGTATCTCTAGGGCATTTTCAGCTTCCTGAAAGAGTTCATGTTCATTTGTGCTAACAAAAATGGGAAGGTCTGGATCAGCGCTGTTGAGATTTAGGTCTGGGACATCATTCCCCAATGTTGCAGCAGCACAAGGGGGTTTATTCAGAGAAGAGGTTGATAAGGTCACTGGGATTTTAGGGTTAAACTCCTTCTTTAATGCATCCTTCTCTTTCTGAAATTTTCGTATCATGGCAGCTAGATAAAGAGAATCTTTATAACGTTTCTTCTTTTTTTCAGACTTGTGTGAATTTAGAGCCATAACTCTGTGAAAAAAAAAAAAGTGATCAAAAAGGCTTTGTGATTTTATTTATTTATTTGTGTGTGTGTGTGTGTATATATATATATAAATTTTTTTTTTTTTTTGGAGACAGAGCCTCAAGCTGTCACCCTGGGTAGAGTGCCATGGCATCACAGCTCACAACAACCTCCATCTCCTGGGCTCTAGCAAGTCTCTTGCCTCCACCTCCCAAGTAGCGGGGACTACAGGCACCTGCCACAAAGCCCGCCTATTTTTTGGCTGCAGCCATCATTGTTGTTTGGTGGGCCTGGGTTGGATTCGAATCCGCCAGCTCAGGTGCATGTGGCTGGTGCCTTAGCTGCTTGAGTCACAGGCACCATGCCGGGTGATTTTTTTTAAATGAACATTTGCTGAAAAAAGAGTTGCCTTACAAACAGTGAAGTTCACATCATACATCTTCAAGCTGGTATCTACATGTGGCTTGCGCTACAGACTGCCAAAGAAGTATCAATACACAATCCCGTCTTGAGCTGCAAGCCTACTCACTGTCATGTGGTCTTCCTAGAGACCCTACTCTCTTTGCTACTGCCCTCTGAATATTTTTCACTTTCCATTTCAGAAACAGCCATGTTAAACAGTATGTGTAATTTTCAAAGAAAGCGTTTTTCCCTACAGAAACAATAGGGAAGATCTCAGTTTAGCGATCACTTCCTTGAAGAAATCTTCTAAATCCTATGGCTTAGATGCTTCTGTGTGCACTACAGAACATAAAAGATTAGTACCTTGAAGGTATGCCCATGTTTTAGTCTATTTTATACACCCAAAATCTGGATAATAGTGCCTTAAAAAATAAACCAATACTTAATATTTATAAAGTTGAGAAAATAAATTCAATAAAAGGAAATACTTGTAGGCTATGTTTACAAAGAAACTTATAAACAGTGAACATTTAAGACAACCATTAGTGGTATATATACTTTTTTCTTGATGATTTCTTTATAACTCAAGGTCCTGATTAATGACTGAAATCCCATGTTTTAAGCCTTTGGATACGACAGCTCCAACTTCAATACACCTCTCCAGCTAAGCAGAGGGGCAAAACCTAGCCTCTCATACGTGTCCTTCTCTGTGAAAGCTTTGTGAAAAAGCCCTAGAGAAATAGGGACAACTGGCAATTTTTGATTGCATGGTATGAATATTTTGTTCTTGTGATGTATGGCTTTTGAGAAGTTTTACTTAGATTTTTTTTTTTGCAGTTTTTGGCCGGGGCTAGGTTTGAACCTGCTACCTCTGGCATATGGGGCTGGCACCCTACTCCTTTGAGCCACAGGCACTGCCCAGTCTTACTTAGATTTTAATAGCAATATCATTACCTAAGGTCACAAGTGTTAAGAATAGCTAAATAAAGTCAATGAAATTTTTTATACTGAAACAGTCATAAATTGTTTACATATAGGCTACTACCAATATTCAATCCCCAAGCATTTAAGGTTAGTTTTAGTACCAAAACATTAAAATAATTTCTTCTATATTTAATATCTTATCAAACCAGTTCTTATTGGTAAAAAGTTGTAACAAACAAAATACTTAATGAACCAACCTGTAAATCTGATCTAAAATACCATGGGTCTCTAAGATGACAAAGCCTTCTGCTTACCAACAAATATTATAATATTAAAATATAAGTTAACAGTCACTAATGTTCATAAACAGTATATTAACTTAGACCCAGCTAAGTTGAATTAATTAATGGTGACTATATCTTTCCGAAAGGAGACACAGTCACAATGTAACACCCGTTCCCTTCTTAGGTTTAATTTAACGTACCCTAGCTGTTTGGGTACTTTCTTCCTTGGCTTCTTCTCCTTTTCCCCTTCCTCTTTCCGTTTCCGCTTCTTCATTTCAATATCATCTTCTTTTATTTTGGGAACCTGTAAAATGATAGAAGAATGCATCATTTACATAAGAACCAATGCTTTACTCTTTGATGTAATTCAGGATCCAGGGCAGAGTTTTTTTTCTCAAATGTCAGTATAAATTAGAATTGCTTGCTAAAAGTACAAATTCTTGGGACAGGTCACGGTGGCTCAAGTCTGTAATCCCAGCACTCTGGGAGGCTGAGGCGGGTGGACTGCCTAAGCTCACGGGTTTGAGACCAGCCCAAGCTAGAGCAAGACTGATCTCTAAAAATAGCTGGGTGTTGTGGTGGGCGCCTGTAATCCCAGCTACGCAGGGGCTGAGATAGAGAATCATTGAGTTTATGAGGTTGCTGTGAGCTGTGACCTCACAGCACTCTACTAAATGAGACAAAGTGAGACTCTGTCCCTTCCCCAAAATAAGTAAATAAATAAAAACAAAAATTAAATTAAATTAAATTAAAAGTACAAATTCTTGGGATCCATGAACACTCTCACCTCTGGCTTAGATTCAGTTACCTGGGGTAGGCCTTATAATTTGCATTTATCGATTTACCATTTTTTAAAACTTCCCAAGTTGCCAGATACAGTGGCTCATGCCTGCAAACTCAGCACTTGGGAGGCCTATGTGGGTGGACTGCCTAAAGCTCACAGGTTCGAGACCAGCCTGAGTCAGAGAGAGACCCTGTCTCGAAAAAATAGCTGGGCATTGTGGCGTGCACCTTGTAGTCCCAGCTACTTGGGAGGCTGAACCAAAAGGATCACTTGAACCCAAGAGTTTGAAGTTGCTGTGAGCTAAGATGCCACAGCACTCTACAAAGGGTGACAAAGTGAGACTCTGTCTAAATAAATAAATAAATAAATCTTCCCAAGTCTAGCAAGAATAATGTGCATTTTAAACAAGTGCTTTGGTAATTCTCGTACAAGTCAGTCTTTGGACCACACTTTAAGAAAACAGTTATCTAAAGACACTATTCCTTTCCCAAATATAGTACATGCAAACTCTATAGAATTAGTCAGAACTTATATCTTAGGCAATGTAACAATTATTAATGATCATTTGTATAGCAAATTTTAATGTCCTTTAGGAACTTAATTTTATACCAGAAATAGAAGATTATTAAACCACATATGCAGAGAACTTTTTTTTTGGTTCTGTTTTGCGGTTTGGCTAGGGCTGGGTTTTGAACTCATCACCCTCGGTATATGGGGCCAGCACCCCACTCACTGAGCCACAGGCACCACCCAAAGAACTTTTAAAGAAAATATAATTCTATTATGATGTAAATACTAATTTTCCCATAGCTACAGAATTTATTTATTTATTTATTTAGAGATGGGGTCTTGCTATGTTGCCCAGGCTGGAGTGCAGTGGCTATTCACAGGTGCGATCCCACTACTGATCAGCACGGGAGTTTTTACCTGCTCCATTTCCAACCTGGGCATTTCACCCCTCCTTAGGCAACCTGGTGGCTCCCCACTCCTGCGAGGTCACCATATTGATGCCAAACTTAGTGCAGACACCCGATAGGCATAGTGCACTACGGCCCCCAACTCCTAGACTCAAGTGATCCTCCCATCTGAGCCTCCCGAGTAGCTGGGACTACAGGCATGCACCACTGTGTCCACATATCTATAGAATTTTAAAGTATATAATTAACTATAGATTCAAAACAATGGTTCGTATTTTACTTTTCTTTGCATTCGGTTGTGGCACAAGTAATATTCAAAAAGTATATATACTTGGGAGGCTGAGGCAAGAGAATTGCTTAAGCCCAAGAGTTTCAGGTTGCTGTGAGCTATGACACCACGGCACTCTACCCAAGGGTGACATAGTGAGACTCTGTCTCAAAAAAAAAAAAAAAGGTATATGTAGTAGAAACTCCATAGTTGACCACTTCCCTATATTGGTCACTTCCTTAAAGTTGGCCTGATTTTCATAGACTGGACATGCACCATATGTACATATCCATACGGTAGGCCTTGCTCCTTATGTTGATCACCTCTGTATATTGCTGACCAGTTGGCGACATTCCCTTGGGTGGTCAACTTACAGAGGTTCTACTATAGTATTAATTGAACGTTCTTATTGCAATGTCAGATAAACTCACTTTGGCTGGCTTGTGCTTTTGGTTGTCTGTAGTATCTTCTTCTTCAGTATCTGAAGCTTGGCGAAACTGTAGAGTACCAGTGTTGATATAAAAGCCTCCATATTTTGTTGTCAGAGAAGCAGGAACTAATTCATCATACTAGATTAAAAAAAAATTCAGATATATCCTGTTGTCTTTACCGCTATATAAAATGTCAAAGAAATTCATTCACCATGGCAGCATCCTTAAATCCTAACTACAAAAGTGACTACAATGAGGATTATGTGCAGAATAAATTTAGAAAAAATTAATATCTGGAATAAAAATTAGCTCTGATCATTTAGCATATATAAGAAAGAAACTTCTAGAATAAAAAGCAAATTTTAAATATATCATCTGCTGAGAATAATTTAAGGATCATTGCTACTATTATTTTTTTCCCCTTCCCACTGCTACTACTCCTAATGACAAGAGGGTCTATTGAGAAACTGAAACAAGTGAAAACAGATGACTAAATGTCTAGACAAGAGTAAATTCTATTTCTTACCGTATCAGAATGCAATCTTATTCATAAAGAAATGATAAAGACAAATTATAAATATAAAACTATTTCTTCTGTCTTAGCCCTATGCTTTTAAAAATAGGGAAAATTTTTCAACATTTAAAAGAAAAATAGCACATATATTTTAAAGAGAAGCAGAAAAACAAATGTTCAGTTCAGTAAACACACATTTGAGGACACAGAATGAGCCAGGAAATTTGCTTGGAGCAAATTTGCTTTAGGCTCCTAGTTGCCTAAATCAGATTTAGTCCTCAAAGTCTGGATTTTAAGGTTTGTCATCATCTCACCTGATGAAGATGGACAAAAAGCAAACATTAAACAAAGGCAATCTTAACCAAATGAAGGTGTTCAAAGAGGAAAGGAAAAAATGAACTATTAACACTTATCTAATAGCCAAGAGGCCTCTGCCATCTCAGGGCCCCTAAACTCCACTTCTGAGGTTCTTCATATAACCTAGTCTTTAAGAAAGTCAGATTTTTAAGAAACACACACACCCTACTAGTAACTGTAAGAATATAAGGCCAAGTATAAAAGTTATGATTTTAACCTATATTCTTTTAAATTATGCGGAGAATGGAATAAGAGTGTCCAGTTTGTTCCTATTGAATTAAAAAGAAATAAAATGAGTGAAAGAAAAAAATAAACTTTCTTGTTGTTCTACTAGAAAGATTGGTAAGACTGACCTCAGAGCAAAAGGCCAGTACAATCTACTAGTAAAGGAACGATATGAAAAGTGAAGGATTAAAACTAAAAGACATCGTAGTAATTACTTTGAAAATGTGTAACTGTGATAAGATAAATACACCTGTACTCCTTGCTTACATGTACTTGTATAGTGCTTTATAATTTTCAATGCTTCTTCATGTAAATTATTTCATTCGGTCCTCCTGATACCTTTGTAAGGCAAGAAAGGCAAATATTATTTCCATTTTATAAGTGAAAACCAGGTAAGTACCAGGTACCTTACCAAAGCAATTTTCTATCTTTATGGCAAAGTTACTGGCTGCCACCAACCCATCCACCACACCAAGCGGCTTCTTCACATGGAAACACATGCACCGCCTGGTATACAGGGCGATTTTGACGTGCTCAAAGTCCATCTTCTTGGGAATATGCTACTGCACTTTCCCTATCAGAACACTCTTCAAGTGAATAAACTCTTCATGAATATTTAATTTAGCCATATAAGAATGTGTTGAGAGGCAATAAACACTGAAATTGAGAATCAGAAGGCCTGAATTTAGATCTGTTGTCAATGATTAACTACTGTGACCCAGGCCTAATCACTTAACATCAACTTTTAGGGAGTTGTAAAACAAGAACATTGTTACTTCACAAAGTTCCAGTATCATTTTAATGGGACAACCTAAACAAAACCGTGTTACTCATGACTGGTATTATTTATTAATAATAAAATTAATTTTTCCTTCAGTTCTTTTATAGTTTGGAAACATAAATATGAGACTAAAAATAATCCTCAAAAGCATTTATTTTAGGTATTTTTAGTAATTAAGTAGTACATGATTCTGAAAATGAATTAGAACCAGATAATTTTCACTCTATCAAATAATACACCAAACACAAGCTTACTGATAATGCAATCAGTTAAAAGAAAAAAAAAAAAAAAAAACCTCATCTTGTTTGACAATAATTGCTTTATGTTTTAATTCTCTTATTAAAAAAGCTAATAATATGTTCAGAGCAACAATACTGAAGTTATTTTAAAAGTCAAACTATCTCTTTGAAAACAGGGATCTATCTACCTTGTCCTACAAACGTCAGTAACGTATACTTGTAAAATGTATCCTTACTAAAGCAGTAACTTGCAAAATTTTTTTCCACAATCCAAGCATACACATACACACTCAATAAAAAGCGTATAATCTACTAATGATGTACTATGACAGCTCCTCTTCTATTAGATCCCATTTTCTTTAAAAATACTGGTCACACCCACCAAATTGATATATAACCCAATTTGGGGTGGTTGCCAGGGTCGGTTGCCAGGGTTAGGAGGAAGCAAGGAAGGGACAGGCATAGAACAGATTTTTAGAACAGTGAAACTATTCTGTGTGATACCATAACGGTGGACATGAGTCGTTATATGTGTACATTTGTCCAAACCCAAAGAACGTACAACACCATGAGTGAACCCTAATGTAAGTTAGGGTGATAATGATGTATCACAATCTAAGTTCATCAGTTACAACAAATGTACCAGTGTGATACAGGACATCAACAGGAGGGTTGTTTGTGCATGGGGGCAGAGTATACATGGAAACTCTCTGTACTTTCCATTTAATTTTGCTGGGAATCTAAAACTTCTCTAATAAAATTAAGTTTATTAATTTTTAAGAAGTTATTTATGTAAGTGTGAGTATATGCAATGCCCATTTATATATGGGTGAGTTCCTCCTTGGATTATTTATAATTCAAAATGTACATACAGAGCCAGGCACAGTGGGTCACAGCTGTAATCCTAGCATTCTGGAAGGCTGAGGTAGGAGGATCACTTGAGTTCAGAAGCTCCGAGACCAGCCAAGCAAGAGCGAGACCATCACTACTAAAAATACAAAAAGTAGCCAGGCATTGTGGCCAGTGCCTATAGTCTCAGCTTCTCAGGAGGCTGAGTCACACAAGATCTCTTCAACCCAGGAGTCTGAGATTTCTAAGAGCTAGGCTGAGGTCACAACACTCTAGCCTGGGCCAACAGAGTCCCTCCCCCCAAATCTACATATATTAACATTGCTACTGATGCTTTATACTTGGCTTTATGCTCTTTGGCATGATTACCTTCATTACTTTGAGTTTCAGAATAATCCTGTGGGATAAACAACTTATAGCAGAGAAAACTGACACTAAAGAACTAGCTCCTGGTCACATGGTGAATTAGAAACACAGTTAAGACAAGAATCTAGGACTTGTGCCAGGCATGGTGGCTCATGCACTTTGGGAAGCTGAGACTGGTAAACTGCTTGAGCTCAGGAGTTCTAGACAAGTCTGAGCAAGAGTGAGACCTGTTTCTACCAAAAATAGAAAATCTAGCTGGGTGTTGTGATGGACACTCATAGTCCTGGCTACTCAGTACGTTGAGGCAGGAGGATCACTTGAGTCCAGGAGTTTCACAAGACTTTTGAAAACATTCCACATGCTAACTTACTGGCTGACAACCTCTTTGGTAATAGGAAGGGCTTCTCTACTCCAAAGGGCATTGTCAATATGATAATCCTATAGACCAGGCTGCCAGGTATGGTAAAAAACTTTATGTCAAGATACCAGAAATCATTTAGGACTATGACAAAATAGCCAGTATTTCTCATGTTGAAAGTCTTTCCTATCGCTCTCCTACCTGTATATGCCTTGTATCAGCTTTACAACCAAGCACTGTAGCAAAAGGGAAAAGACATACTAATTTGTGGGTAGCATAAAAGTCACCTATTGACATAATCACTGCACACTGCAGGGGACATGATAACCTCAGAAATTAGCTTACTGATAAGAATGGAAGAACATACACCTTATCTACCACAAAAAGGGACTTGTCCTCATGATCAACAGATGGCTACTGTCCTTAAATGCTTTCCTGAATTCCTCTGCCTTTGATAAGAAAAAGAGGATTCCTAGGGAAAAGTTGTAGAACTTGATCAAAAGAGGCTGGTGGTAAGAGCCTGATATTCAATGTACCACCACTGCAGTAAGACATGGTAACAATAAAAAAACCAGCTGGGCATTGTTATGGGCACTTGTAGTCCTAGCTACTCAGGAGGCTGAGGCAGGAGGATCACCTGAGCCCAGGAGTTTCACAAGACTTTTGAAAACATTCCACACACTAGCTTACTGGCTTGACAACCTTTTTGGTAATAGGAAGGGCTTCTCTACTCCAAAGGGCATTGTCAATATGATACTCCTATATACCAGGCTGCCAGGTATGGTAAAACATTTTACAGTAAGGCATTTTAAAGATGTCTGTCATATTTACCCAAAGCCAGTGTCACCAACATTGAAAATTGTGTGGTTCTCATCTGAAAGTCATTTCAAAACACAAGTGCCCAAGTTTGGGATTATCAATAAAACCTCAAGATGCAAATACTCTTTGACCAATAAATTCCACTGCTAGAAATTTATCCCTACAAATATATTTACACTCTATGTGTCCTTCACACACATTTACTTAAGATGATAAATACATCATCTTAAGATGTACTTAAGATGTGTACACAGATGCCCAATTATTTGTAAGCAACTAACACTGGAAATAATGTAAATGTTCATCAAGTGAGATTAGTTAAATGAATTATGCAATATAAGTATACTCTCCATTAGTCATTAAAAAGAACGTATCTAAATGCTAATATGTAAATATCATCAAAATGTTACATTTTATCAGAAAAGCAACGTCTGAAAGATGATACATAGTATAATCTTATTTGTGTTAATATTTAAATAGGATAATAGGTTGTATGCTTAATATACAAGGAACTATACAAGTAGCTTACTAGTATTTACCTTTTCAGTGTGAGACCTTCAAGGTACTTTACTGTCTACTGCATCACTAGCTTGTGTTTTATTGCTGTTTTACCATAAACACAGAATTCTACAATAAGAAAACACCAAAAAGGGCAGTGCCTGTGGCTCAAAGGGGTAGGGCGTCGTCGGCCCCATATGCCGGAGGTGGCGGGTTCAAACCCAGCCTCAGCCAAAAAAAAAAAAAAGAAAACACCAAAAATAAAATCTCCAAACCCCAAAACACCAAAAATCTCTTGAACAATCTAATCAGACCTCATTTCTAGAAATTCTAATTCAGTAAGTCTGAGTTAAAGCAAGTATACTAGTATGTTTCAGCCCTGACTGAGAACCATTTGTTTAATGTATTAGTTTTCAGCATATGGTTAGAACTCTTTTATTTGTTCTCTTTTATTAAGTTTTTGTTTTCAGTTGGGCATGGGGTGATAACAGAAGCAACACTAGTTATAACCAGCAACCATCAGAGAACATCGAGGACTGCGGTCAGGCACTGGGAAGGGATATATAGCACAGTGAAAATCAGGGCAGAGTGCACCCAGCAAACCATGTGCTGAGCTAGCCAGACCCAGCCCGCCAGCCTGTTTCCATACAACTTGCAAGCTAAGAAGGGATTTTTTTAACAATTGAAAAAACCTCCAAAAGAGGATTAATATTTCCTTTCATGTAAGGATATGACAGTATGAAAATTATACGAAATTTAAGTTGTAGAGTCCTTAAATAAATTTCATTTTAACATAGCCACACTCAGTCATTTACTTATTGTCTATGGCTTCTCTCAAACTACAACACACAACTGAACAGTTGTGACAGAGACCATACAAGCCTGCAGAGTCTAAAATATTTACTACGTGGATATGGCCCTTTATGGAAAAAAGTATGCTACAACCTGGTCTGGTTTAAGTATTAATAATGACTCACTCAGACCAACCCAACATTACAGATTTTTACATCCATAGTATTCTTTTGAAAGAAAAATCTTTAAGAAGTAAACATAGCTTTAAAAAGCACAAATAAAAACAGTCACTGAACTATTTAACCTACTTCACCCTTGACTTCTACAATCCCAAACAAAGAATTTGCTGCTATATTAAAAATACATTACTCACAGCCTCTGAGTTATCAATAAATGGATCTGTCTCATCATAGCCAAAGCCTATATCAATTAAATCTTGTAGCCGATCCTTCCGGTGTTTACGGGATTTCCCACCCTGCAAAGAACAGATACGTTAGACTGATTCAGTATCCATATGCTGTTTCCATAAAGTTAAAATGACCTGCTGGAAGAATTCAAACCATTTTTGTCGATAATCCCTCTGCTAGGAGGTTGGGTTTAAGACCCCACCCCACCCCCGTATCTTGAGTATTAAGTTAACACTTAGTGACTTGCTTCCAAAGTAGAGTAAGAATGGAAATGAGGGTGGGGAAAGAATAACTTTACAGTGGAAAACCTGGCCAACATTACCTTACCACTACGTGATAGTCACATCTTGTATCTCACGCCTTTTGCAAGGGACACTGTGGCTCACTGGTTGATCTCAACTGAGATCAACCAACTCAGGTAATCACAGTCAACATCAAAAGGGGTAAAGTCATGTTGACAGTATGTGATCAAAATTGCACTTGACCTCTGTGGTGCACTGACCTTCTTCTCATAACCTGTAACTCCAGCCTAACCATGAGGAAAACATCAGACAAATCCAAGGAGAAAGACAATATGAAAGTAAGTGAATAGTGTTCTTCAAAGCTGTCAAGATTATCAAAAGCAAGGAAAATATGAAAAACTGCCACAGACTAGATAAGACTAAGAAGAAACAATGACGAACTGTAATGTGGTATCCTGGATGAAAACCAGGAAATGAAAAAGGACATGAGGAGAAAAGCTAGTAGCATCCAAATAAAGCACCGAGTTTAATTAAGAGTCATGGGCTAATGTTGGTTCCTTATTTACAATAAATGTTATAAGCAATACAAACATAAGATGTTAACAATAGGGGAAAATAGGTGGGGACTATATGAGAACTCTCTATTATCTCTGAAATTTTTCTGTAAATCTAAAACTATTCTTTTTTTTTTTTGGTTGCAGTTTTTGACTGGGGCTGGGTTTGAACCCGCCATCTCCCGTATATGGGGCCAGCACCCTACTCCTTGAGCCCTAGGTGCAACCCTCTAAAACTATTCTTAAAATTATTTTTTAAATGTCATAGAATTATATACACAGACATACAAGAAAGTAAAATATGAGTACATGCAAAAACTGGTGCAATCTGAGTAAGGTCTATTACCCAGTTAATTATGTTGTGCCAAAATCAATTTTCCAGTTTTGACAACTGTAAATATGTAAGATATCAACATTGGAAGCAGCTGGGTAATGGACACAAGTGACTTCTCTGTATGGTATTTGTAACGTCTTACAAGTCTATAATTCTTTTTAAATAAAAAGGTTTTTAAAAGTGAAACAACAAAACAAACCAGTGTAGATTTCTTCAGGTCCCATCTTACAGAGCCTTTGGACACTGGCTGATTACAGTATACAGAACTCATTATATCTCAGGTATAAAATGTCACACGTATTTTGAAGGTTTGGTATAAGTAGTTAAAGTAAAGAAGCAGCCTATTATCACGGCACTACTAAAACAAGGACAATATGTCAGCTTAATCTTTAAGACTCATTGTAGACACTTAAATTTACTTGCTCAAATTTAACTAAACTTTCTAAGCTTCTTCTAACACCTTCCTACCCTATACTTTTTTGGTGTTGGAATGTGGAGTGGGGAAGAGGATGCTCAGAAAGAGAGAGGAGAGAAAAGAAAATAATTAGCACAAAGGATTCTGCCAACTAACATACCAACCAATGAACCACAGTGTGCCTTGCAGAAGGCCTGAGATGCAAGATGGGAACACCACTTAGTTGGGTTCCATTCGGCACACTACATACCACTCAACGCAAAATGTGACTCTAACAGTTAAAGATGAGCACGTTGTACACACTCTTAAAGAAACTGATCCACTGTGTTTCTACACAAAGAAAAAGAGATTTCTCCCAGTGCTTGAGGAAAAATCAAGTATAATGGACTTATCAGAGACTCTAACATGGTGCCACTGCTCTGAGTAACTGGCAAAGATGACACCAACTAAATGCTATGGTTGTATTATATGCTTTTCAGTGGACAAAACAACACTATTAATATACCTAATCATCACCAAGAAAGGCATTATGGTGTGAGAAAAAGTAATGGTTCCCATGTTTTTAGATTTTACTCACATATATACAGATGACATATACATACATATAAAACATATGTGTATGCTTAGAGACAGCATGCATACTAAATTATTCTTATTTATTCATTTTGCCAGGTCTGCAAACTGAGACCTTTACATTTGTTGAGAATTATGGAATTATGGTGAGAATCAGAAGTCAGGGGAAGGGAAAAGATATTCCTATGATCAGAATCAGGCTATGGCAAAAAAGTTACACACAAGCAGTTAACTTACATGAGGGACAATTTCACCCTCATGAGAGAGGGAGAGATCTAAGAAGTATATAAAAATCTACATACAAAATTAATGAAGAGGACTAGCCTAGACACATATTAAATAATCTTAAAAGTTATAGGAGTTAAAATAGATGCAGTATAATATAAGAATAAAAATATCAAAAACAGCATTGTTCAGAAACCTACTCTAGTATATGAGAATTTGAGATGAAAAAGGAAACATCACAACTCAATGGAGAATGATTAATAAACCAAATAAATGACATTAAAGAAGACACCAATTTCATCTATCAAATTACAAACTTTTACACTGTGGAAAGATGGAGCAGAAACATTGCTAGTAAGAGTTTACCAACAAAATGTTTTGGAAAGCAACTGGAGGCATCTGCTAAGAGACTGCAATATTCTTACATTTTTTTCTTTTGCCTCTTTTATCTTATTTGACCCAATAATTCAACTAAGTCCTGTAGCTTATTTCAAACCACTATTTAGATTCAAAAGTATCTGTTAAGAACTTATGCCATAGAGAGAAATATGTTAAAATATCAGAAAGAATTTAAATACGAAAAGTCCTTGTCCTCAGGGAACTTAAAACAAGATAATCTACTCAGGCTTGGTGCCCATAGCTCAGAGATTAGGGCGCCGGCCATATACACCAATGTAGGCGGGTTTGAACCCTGCTGAACAATGACAACTGCAATAAAAAAGATAGCTGGGCGTTCATGGCAGGTACCTGTAGTCACAGCCACTTGGGAGGCTGAGGCAAGAGAATCACTTAAGCCCAAGAGTTTGAGGTTGCTATGAGCTGTGATGCCACAGCACTCTATGGAGGGTGACATAGCGAGATTGTCTCAAAAAAAAAAAAAAAGATAATCTACTCAACAAATTTACTGAGCACTCATGTGCCAGGTTTTATGCATTTTATAGTTATTAAAGCAGTTAAGTATGGAGAGGAGAGGTAGCTACAGTCTATAAACGGTAGACAGGAAAACGACAGATTGCATGGAGATCTTTCTAACAGAGAACCTAATCAAGGTTTTTTGCTAAGACACTGACACCCAAACAAGCAGGAGGACAGTGACGCACACTAGCAGAAGCCACTGAAGGGATCCGCGCAGGGAGGTCACTGCAGAGATTACTGTTCAACAAAAGCCTCTGTCTGTTATACAGGGAATTAACAGTAATACAGTTGGGGAAAAGATCAGTCAGAAAGGGAAAAAAATGCAGAGATTTGCAAGAAAGTCACCAGTAATTTGGGACATAAAATAAATTTAAGTACCAATCATGGCTATGATCATAATGATAGCTACCATTGACTGACTACTACCTTTCCAACTTTTTTGTTACTATTTTCCAACATGAACACTTCGATTCTTTTAAACTACCTACCCGCTCTCCCACAAACACACTGGCTTACCCCATGCTTTTCCCTTATTGGCAACTAGTCTCTTATTCCTTACTGAATCCTCCCACACTTCACAGATCAGCCTAAGTTATAAATCTTTTCTCCCAGATGCTTTCTAGCTAAAATTGCAACAATCATCTTTGCTCTCCTAACATACTATTTATCGTGGCATCACTAGCTGTCTATATTTATCTGGGGAAAACTAAAAAACCAGATAGGTTCTGTTGTAATACAATCAGACATATGTAGAAGTAAAATAATTTGGGGGTAATTAGACTCAGGAAGATCTATGTCTAGTCATGTGACTAGTTTGCTACCATTGACAATTATGACTGTTGTTACTATTAGGCTGAATCAAAAGTTTAGTTTATTGTATCTCAAGCAAGAAGCAGCACAATTAATCAAAGTATGAGCCCAAACTACCAACAAAATTTTGCCACTTAACAGTAGCTTGTGTATCCCAGCACCAAAGAAGCCTGGAGAGTAGCAATGAAACAGCAAAAGGCATTTTCCACAGCTTGTTGAGAACTGAATATTTTTCCTTCCAAGAAGTAATCCAAAGCCTGGAAGAAGTGGTAGTCAGTTGGTGCAAAGTTGGGTGACTATGGTGGATGACAGTTTCCAATTTCAGATTCTGCAGTTTGAGCAGCGCTGTTTGTGTACTATATGTTTAGGCACAGTCTTGTAAGAGGTCTGGCCTGTCTCTATTGACCAATCTCAGCTGCCTAATTGCAAGCATCCTCATCATTTTGTTCAATTGGTTGCAGCAGACATGTACTGTAATTGACTGACTAGGTTTCATGAATAATACCAGGGCTGGACCACTATTCACATTTTTTGATGAATATTCAGTTTTGAACTGTGTTTTGGCACTTCATCTTTATCCAACCATTATGCTGAATGCCTCTGATTATAAAAAAAAATCCATTTTTCATCACACATAACAATATGGTATAGAAATGGTTAGCCTTTATGTCATGGTAGCACAGAAAGGCAAGCTTCAAGATGATTAAAGACATTCATTTATTCATGTGGAACCCAGTTACCCAGCTTCTTTACCTTACCAATTTGTTTCCAACAGTCTAATACCGTTGGAAGAGTAACATCAAACCTTGCTGCTAATTCACGTATAGGTTGAGATGGATTCACTTCCATCGCAGCTTTCAGCTCATAATTATCCACCTTGGTCTCAGGTCCTTCACATAACTGATATCCAAGATTTAAATCACCAGAATGCACTTATCTAACCATCACTGTACTGTGCGTTTATTAGCCACATCCTTCCTAAACATTCCGTTGATATTTTGAGCTACCTGCACTTAATCATTCTATGACATAATTCATATTTGAAAATAACCCAGACTGGCAGGCGCAGTGACTCACGCCTGTAATCCCAGCACTCTGGATTGCCTGAGCTCACGAGTTCAAGACCAGCCTAAGCCAGAGCGAGAGCTCATCTCTAAAAAATAGCTGGGCATTGTGGCCGGCACCTGTATTCCCAGCTACTTGGGAGGCTGAGGCAAGAGAATTGCTTAAGCCCAAGAGTTTGAGGTTGCTGTGAGTTGTGACACCACAGCCCTCTACTGTGGGTGACAAAGTGAGACTCTATCTCAAAATAGAAAAAAAAAAAAAAATGAAGAAAGAAAGAAAAGAACACAGACTTTTGACTTATGCATGGTCTCAAAAAATTGTTCTAAAATTTTTTTAGAAAAATAATTACAAGCCAAAACATGCATTTGAAAGACTGAAGATGTACCTTCACAATAAAAATAAAACAAGAAGTGTCAAAGTGAAATAAATAAATGTCAGAGATATCAACTGTCAAACTTAGTATTTAAACAAATTGGACATTTTGCCAGAAGTGGTGGGTTCAAACCCAGCCCCGCCAAAAACTGCAACAACAAAAAAAAAAGGACATTTCATACTTAATAACCTATTATATGCAATAAGATGGTTAATGCTGTTATGTAAGTGTGAATCTTAACAGAGTAAACACAATAGTTAAAGCTTTCCTTGATCTTAACATTATGTCTGATCAAACTGCCTCCAAAAAATGATATTGCAAAGGTAAGATCTTTACCAAGCATCAAATTGATTACAGTATCATAACAACAATATACAAACCATGACATATCCAT
Organism: Loris lydekkerianus; assembly: GCA_963574355.1. Lineage (NCBI taxonomy): Eukaryota > Metazoa > Chordata > Mammalia > Primates > Lorisidae > Loris > Loris lydekkerianus. The sequence continues at coordinate 23,791 of CAUYPK010020264.1, read as the reverse complement.
TCATATTAACAGCTATTTAAAAACAATGTGACATCATAGTATTAGTGTAGATATAGAAGGTAATAAAAGCAATTTATCAAATGTCATGTATAGTTTTGGCAGAAAAGACAGTATCAATGTTCACTAAGCATGTGAAAAGGTGCTCAACTCCAAGTGGCAATCATGGAGACAGCTCCTAAATAACAAGGTATTTTTTTCCACTATCATACAAACAAGATGATCTCATTTAGGAAAAACATAACACAATAACAAATGTGTATATTTACAGATATGTATAAGATACTCAAAGAATAAAAACAAGCAGATAAATCATGGTTATTATCAATGAGGAAGGGATATATCTGGAGGCATTAATGAAGGAAGACTGGCTTAACAGTTATTATTTGAATTTGTTTTTAATAAGAACATATTTATGTATTGCTCAGGTAATTTAAAAACTTTTTTTAAAAAGAAAGGACATATGTAATTGCACGTCCATTTTTTAAAGTCCTGAAAGGACACACATCACACCACCAAACTACTCGCAGGGGTTCTGCCTGGCAGTAAGCCTACAGATGATTAGCTGATTTTTACTTTCTTCTTCTTTGTTTATCTGTATTTATAACATTCTTTTACCATGACCAAAAAAACTCTAAAATATCTAAATGCTTACAACACAGTTCTCTGGGACAAGAAACACGCACAGTGTCTCAAGGAAGAACTGGTTAGGTGGGAGCCAAGGGTGGAGGGACATTCACTGGTCATCACGTTACCTTCTGCATCTTTTGGATTTTCATTAAGTACACGTAGTGCCCATTCAAGACATATTCTCTGTTCAATACCAAAGTTCTGGATTCCTCTTCATACAGTTCTGAAGCTTCCCAGTTCCAATGGAGACGAGAGCTTGGAAAAACCTGTATTTTACACATACATATAAACCCCTAGTAGCTCTTTCTTAAATCACTCTCCCAAAGCCAGGGTTCCATCAGCTTTCTTCCTGCCTTCATCGCAGAGGCTACAAAGTACAGTTTTCTGGCCATAGTTTACTTTTCCTCACCTTCTGGCTTTCCTGGAAAACTTCTACCCCTGACCTGCCTCCTGCCTTATTCCCTTTCTAGTCTCTACCTTCCAGTTTCCTCACTGTGCTGAAAGTCAATCATATGCAAATTGTAAAAACTGGAAACAAACTTTTGACAGTTGCCAAAAACAAACATAAAAGTTACTTCACAAATATTAAAATTAGGTTGGGTGGAGGGGCTCTAGGAGTCCCAGGTGGGTGGATCACCTCAGGGGTTCAAGACCAGCCTGAGCAAAAATGAGACCCCTGTCTCTACTAAAAGTAGAAAAACTAGCCAGGTGTTCTGGTGGGTTCCTGTAATCCCAGCTACTCAGAAGGCTGAGGCAGGAAGATCAGTTGAGCCAAAGAGTTTGAGGTTGCTGTGAGCTATGATGAAGCCACAACATCTACTATCCAGGGTGACAGAGTGAGACTCTTGTCTTCAAAAAAAAAAAAAAAAAAAAAAATATATATATATACACACACACACACACACATTTACCCTAAAGGAACATAAGCTAGATGGGCAAAGGATTATATTACAGTATCTTCCCTACTAAACAGACTTATTTTCAATTGCTCTCTTTTTCTGCATCCTTAGCAAAAATAATCCCTAAGTAGAATCAAAGTCTTACTTAATAAATTCTCCAGATTCTGATATTACACAATTTACCCATTAAATAGATCTTACAAAAATCAAAAATTTTTTCCAAACAAAAAAACTCTGAAATTTTGGTGCTTCTAAAATGAAGAAACCTCTTTACATCTATTCCTCAGGTACTAGTTCACTGTGACTCAGAAGACCATTACTGACTGAGTCATTAGTACTTGCTTAACCTGATAAATCAGTGTTTCAAGCCAATGTAGTCTGATTACAATGTAACACTACAATGGAAAACAAACAAGATGTTGTTAGTACTGGACAATCCCCCTGCCTCCAGCTAATAGTAAACCTAATCAATAATCAACATTCATTGATCACCTCAAATCAACATTCATTAACAGAGCAAGCATGACACTCATTACTAAAAAGACTTTTGTTTCATAAGTGAGAAGAAAACATCCCCTAATTACAAGCCTCCCTATTTGTCCCAGCCCTGCCACAACCTTATCTCTTTACATCTATGCCTGTTTCTCCATCTACCAATAGAAAAGGGTAGAATTTCAAGTTAGTGGAAGACGGCCCAGAGCTGACTACACAGCACAGAAATAGTATACACAGATTTCCATAATCACCACTTTCAGATATAGAACCTTCCTCTCAAGTACCTTAAAACTGCCGATTCTCAATCGTTCCTAAAGAATTAAAGGAGGGTGAAGAGAATTTACTTAGCTCACGGAGGCCAAAGACTCAAAAGAGCATGTCATGACAAGCAATTAGAATTGGTAACCACAATAAAGAAGCTATTATCTGAGCTAGAAATTCTTCCTTGCCCTTTATCTAAGACCTCCTTGCCTCCTTCAGTTTTTGTTATTTATAAAGTTATTTTGTTTTTACTGTATATATGCTACTGTTGGTCTACAGAACCCTAAATACACAGGTATTTGTTTTGCAGAATTTATTTTTTATTTAATTTATTTATTTTCTTTTTTTTTGAGGCAGAGTCTCATTATGTCATGCTCGGTAGAGTGCATGGCGTCACAGCTCACAGCAATCTTGGGCTTAAGCGGTTCTCCTACTTCAGCCTCCCAAGTAGCTTGGATTACAGGGCCCACCATAACGCCCGGTTATTTTTTGGTTGCAGTTGTCATTGTTGTTTTAGCAGGGCCAGGCTGGGCTCGAACCCACCAACCTTGGTTTATGTTATGCCCTACTCACTGAGCTACAGGAGCCGAGCCCAGAATTTATTTTTTAGTACAGCCTTTACCCAAAGCTCTACCAAGTTGCTCCTTAGGACCAGCCCCAATATAAGGCCAAAAGAAATAGTAAAATCAGCCTAGGAAGTTCCCAAGGAAGCCCTAACCACTTACAGGTATGGACAATAATGCGAGTAATTGACAAAATTTTTGAGACTCAAAAAAGAATACATAAGTGCTTTCAAATCAAACAATTAATATCAATCTCATACTTGAGGACATTTTTAAAAATCCATAATTATTTTAAGACAAAATTATATTTCTTTCCACTCAATTTAATAATATTTACTGGCAAGAAGTCATTAATCAATTATACTTGTTATCCCAAGATATTGCCGTTCGGTAAAATGTACCTGGACAAAATCAGTTTCATAAGTCATACCAAAAGAAATCAGGACTTTATAGAAATGAAATTTATCTTTGAGTAAAAAATGGCATTATTCCATTTGATTAACTGTTTGGCTTTATTTATAAGACTGCTAAGAATTACTATTACAGCATCAAATCTATCCCCATTCTTCCTTTTAAAATAAATATGAAGCTAGTAGGACTCTAAGAGTCCAAACTCACATAGAACTGAGCACAAAAGGTGGTATTTGAAGTCTACATGGCACTGTAACCAGATTTTAAAGTTATAATGTAATTTCACGAATGTTAATAAACTCATGGCAGAATACACATCTTCCTACCCAGAGAGTCATTCAGATTCAAATAGTCTTAAATGAGCTCCTGATAGAGGCACCAGGTAATGTGCTAGGTACTTTCATTCAGATTACTGAATATATATCCAATTCTAGGATAGCATGATCTTTCAAGATGACTAAGGTAACTGAGTGAGAAAAGTCACTAAAAGTAATCTTCAAACTACTAAAGATTATCCTATATCCTATAAGGCTAAAAGAACAGGTCTATTTCCATCAAAATGAAATTCATTCTCTACTCCAGAACATAGATAAGGCACATACTACTTAGAAGTCATCTAAAAACTGAGTTGGAAACTAGAAAATTTAGCTTAAACATCTGAAGCCTTAACTGGAAATGACATAGAAGCCCCTTAAACAGTATCCTGCTTCCTTCCACAGCAACCAACAAGACTAATTTGGAACGTATAGAGGAGTAGAAATGTTAAATCTTGGGCTTAGCAAGTGGCACCTGTGGCTCAGGGAGTAGGGCACCAGCCCCATATACCAAGGGAGGCGGGTTCGAACCTGGCCTTGGCCAAACTGCAAAAAATAGCCAGGTGCTGTGGTGGGCACCTATAGTTTCAGCTACGTGGGAGGCTGAGGCAGGAGAATCACCTAAGCCCAAGAGCTGGAGGTTGCTGTGAGCTGTGATGCCACAGCACTCTCCAAGGGCAACAAAGTGAGACTTTATCTCCAAAAAACAAACAAAAAAAAACCTTTGGCTTAGCTATTTAATAAGATTTATGTACAACTACTAGTTTAACATATTCCAGGTAAAAATATGTACTTAATAGTCATATTGACCTTTCTCCAAAAAACTATTCAGCAATTCATGTTGACTATAAACTGTCATATTACTTGAGCATCAGGGCAACAGAACAGGAAATAGAATGTATAGTAATAAAAGCAAAGGGAAGGGGAAAACTCAAAAAAAGGTGCTCCTTTTGTAATTTTATACTCTATAATTTCTGACATTGCTGATTTCAACTACTAGAACATATGAATTTGTTATCCCTACATACCTATAAAAATCTTCGTTAGGCAAACCACTGTGGCTCATGCCTATAACCCTAGTACTTTGGGAGGCCAAAGCAGAAGGATCACTTGAGGCCAAGAGTTCAAGATCCCATCACTACAAAAAATAGAAAAATTAGCTGGGCATGGTGGCACACACCTGTAGTCTGAGCTACAAGGTAGTCTAAGCCAGAAGGATCACTTGAGCCCAGGAGTTGAAGACTGCAGAGAGCTATGATGACTACATTCTAGCCCAGGGAACAGAGTGAAACTCTGCCTCAAAACAACAACAACAACAAAAACCCAGCCAGGTGTGGTGGCTCTCACCTGTAATCCTAGCACTCTAGGAGGCTGAAGCAGTGGGTGGATCACTTAAGCTCAGGAGGTTAACAACAGCCTGAGCAGGAGCAAGACCGTCTCTACTAAAAATAGAAATACTAGCCGGGCACTGTGGTGGATGCTGGTAATGCCAGCAACGCAGGAGGCTGAGACAAGAGAGTTGCTTAAACCCAAGAGTTTGAGGTTGCTATGAGCTATGATGGCACAGCACTCAACTCCAGCAAGACTGAGGGAGATTCTGTCTCCAAAAAGAAAAAGAAAAAGAGAAAAAACACCTTTGTTGTTTAAGAAAGATCTTTTGTGATAGCTTAGAGCTCTAGGTCTAAAGCTTAGAGCTGGACAAGGTACCTTCTCTTAGGTCACTTTTGACCTGAGGACTTTCTTAAAATGTTCCAAATGATATTTACATTTAATACTCATAGATATAATACTTGCCGCATGATTTGTTAATGCACATAAAATCTTCACCAAGTAGGACATTTTATAGCTCTAATTAGAATGGAAATAACAAAGTCAACAAAATAAAAATCTAGAGAAGAAATATAGCCCATTAATTTGGATTATAATAAGTAATAATAAGTAATATTTTATCCCTGGACAACAACAATGCTTAGATATATCCAAGTTACTTGAAACCCAATCTTACACATCAAACAACTTCTTCAGAACATTGGTTCTTCTATACCAAGTACTAACCCAGGATTAACCAATAAGATTTAATGCTAACTTTGAGACAGTATATCATACACCAAGTCACATTACTTATATGTAATATGCTAGCAATCTTTCCATTTGCAAAGGGCAATTCTAATCCTTGGTCTCATAATCCAAAGCAAAATAGACACTCTAATATAGTGGTGGAGGGAGTAGAAACTGGTAATAGTAATATATACCAAAATTATAAATGTATAAATCCTCTGACCTAATTCTCCCACTTCTAGGAATTTGTCCTACAGAAAAACTTAAAATGCCATTTCCTACAGCAGCACTGTTTATAAAAGCAAATTTCTGATAACAACCTAAATTATTTGAGGACTGGTTAAATAAATTGTGGTATTTCCACATAATGAAATACCATTCAGCCTTAGGGAAAAAAAAGAGAAAGCTCTGATACACAAAAGTCTCCAAAGGCTGGCCAGGTGGCCAATGCCTGTAATTCTAGCACTCTTGGGAGGCCAAGGAGGATGGATAGCTTGAGCTCAGAGTTTGCTCTTAATCCGAGCAAGAGTTAGACCACATCTTTAAAAATAGAAAAACTAGCTGGGCATGGTGGTGCACACCTGTAGCCCCAGCTGCTTGGTAGGCTAAGGCAAAAGGATCAGCTGAGCCCAAGAGTATGAGGCTGCTATGAGCTATGATGATGCTAGCACACTCTACCCAAAGCAACAGAGTGAATCTGTCTCAAAAAAAAATTGATTCTAATCCAAGAGGCCTAGAAGTACACACAAATTCTTAAGAAGCAGAAAGGTTTGATAACTACTACATCGAGGGCATTAAAATAATGTTCTCAATGGCGGCAGAATAGGGTTGGAGCTAGACAGCCTATTCTTGCCACTGTGTAATCTTAGATCACCTACTTAAACCTTAAGATCAAAGCCTCTTTCTTCATCTGCAAAATGTGGTCAATACTACTTAGCTTGAAGTTTGGTTACAAGGATAGGAGATAATATACAGAGGGTGCCAAAAAAATGCATACACATTTTAAGAAAGGAAAAAGCTATGAAATGTGTCTTGTATTTGTCTTTTGTTACTGGTATATATTGAGTATTATAATTTCTATAAAGGTTTTTACTTTCTTAAAATGTGTATACATTTTGGGGGGGTACATTCTATATATATTAAATAAATTGCCTAGACTCCAGAAGGATTATAATAAACAATAGCTACTATTGTAGCCATCACAAACCTATTGGAATCTTTATGTGATTGTCTAACCATTCATTTGGTTTTAATTTGAAGAACAAGGCAGGCAGGCAGTGAATATTTATAAGCCCTCTCAACTAGTCATGGAAATGGCCAATGGGATAAAATTACCTAAGTGAACAGTTTATTATACTCACATATTTCATTTCAAACTTCTTAGCCAACATTTCTACTTCTTGCCTTTCCTGGCGCTCATCATTAAATGGGTCTTCTGTAGGAATGAGCTTCTTCTGATTCAAGGTGAAATGGGAAAAGAAACAGCAGTATTAGTATCACTGCAACTACTATTATCGTCATATATTTGTTATTGTTACATATCAACTATTTCAATTATATTTTAATATAATTGAACATATAATTGTATTAAAAAATATTACTATGTTGCATAATTATCAGAGTTGAATATATCCTCAAATTTAATCAATATTGAGAGACAGTCTTTCCTAATACTAACAAATAAGTCAGAAGCACTAAAAGGTAGTTAAAGAGGCCAGGCTTGCAGCTCAGGCCTATAATCCTAGCACTCTGGGAGGCTGAGGCAGCAGGATTACTTGAGGTAAGGAGTTCAAGCCCAACCTGATCAAGAGTGAGACCCCGACTCTACCAAAAATAGAAAAATTAACCCAGCACAGTGGCATGAGCTAGTTGTCCTAGCTACTCAGGAGGCCGAGGAAGGAAGACTGCATGAGCCCAGGAGTTTGAGGTTGTAGTGAACTATGACCACACCACTGCACTCTACCCAGGACGGACAATGGAATGAGACTGTTTCAAAGAAAGCAAACAAAACAACTAAAAGAAATAATGGTTCATAGCAAAATGTATTTGCAATTTTAACAGACTCACATTTACATTCTAATAGTTTGTTAGTAGGTTAAGAAATCAACAACCCTAACTTGTCTTCACCTACAAAATGATCATATGGTCATCCTCAATCAAGTAACAGGGGGAAAACCCCCCACAAATATTAGGTAAAAACATTAAAGTCCCACTTACAACTAAAGTTTGTCATCTTCCCTAACGGAGATTAACAGCTTTGGTCAGTAAATGCTTCTAAAAGAATCTCTAGGTTTTTTGGTTTTTGTTTTTTTTTGCAACAGTCTTACTTTGTCGCCCTTGGTAGAGTGCTGTGGCTTCTTAGCTCATAACAACCTCAAACTCTTGGACTCAAGGGATTCTCTTGCCTCAGCCTCCCACGTAGCTGGGACTATAAGCTCCGGCTCCAAGAACCGGCTATTTTTAGAGACAAGGTCTCACTCTGGCTCAGGCTGGTCTCAAACCTGTAAGTTCAGGCAATCCATCTGCCTCAGCCTCCCAGAGTGTTAGGATTACAGGCATGAGCCACCATGCCTGGCCTAGAATCTCTAGATTATTAATTGAGGTCAATGTTTAGTAATCTGCCTAGGAGTCATCAGTTGAGTGTTGGTAGCTGCTATGGATTTCTGCTAAGACTCAGTATCAACAATCTCTCTGTCACCAACAGAAATCCGTTCATGGAATACATGCTATTTTTAAACAAAGCTAGAAAAGTGAAAGACTTGCAAAAAGATTATATTACCATGACTTCTTTCTAGGAGAGGAAGAGTAACAGTTTATTATAATACATGGTTTAAAAAGATGCACAAAGTAGGATCCATCCATTTACCAAAACAAATAAAAAGATAAATCATATCCTCAAGTTTGCTATCTTAGCAGACACATTTTTATACATATTGGTTTCCAAAAATCAAAAATGCCAACACAAGGACCAACCTATACATAAAAATACTATTTTTATCCAGGTTCAGATGACTGACTAGAAATTAAAAAAAAAAAAGTTAAATGTTTTTACTGAAGTAGCATCCTCAGGATTAAAAATGAAAATATGTTACAGCTGAAATATTAGATACAGATTCAGCTGATCCTGAGGGGCAAGAAAAAATGCAGAGGGGATGAAGATTTGCCCACATTGGAATTGATATACTTCATTCTGGATATAAAGGCTGAGATAGGATCAGCTGAAAAACCATGACAGAAAAACATGGACAGAATGAACACAAAATAATTCATCATACCTGGGACATTAGAATAAAAGGTTACTCTTTATAGCTTAAAGGGGTTAATTTTAGAATTAATTTTTAAATTATCATAATAAACAATTTATTAAATCCTTTATCCCAGTAGGAGTTACCAAGGAGAAATGTAAACATGACCCAAAAGGAAATAAACTGATAAGGAAATAAGAAATACTAGGGGCGTTCAGGGTATAGCTAGCCTTAACTTGAGGCTGAAGTTAAGGTTTAAGCAACCACCATGCCTTATTATATAAACTGCCCTTTCATGAACTAACGAAGTCCAAGTACTAGGTCTTTTTACTGGTCTGATCCGTTTTATATGTAAATATAAACACACGTATCTATATTTTTAGAAGAATCATCTTACATGGCATTCAAAAATATTTTGTGTACTTTATATAAGCATCAAAAGTACATCTTTTAATTACTCTTGACAATCAAAAAAAATTTTTAAGTGAACACACTTTTCTTTACAGTTACTAACTGCCCCTTCCTAATTTACACTAAGCTGGCTACTTTTTTTTTGAATGAAAAAAAAATCTGAAAATTACCAACTGCCCATAATCAAAACTGATGCAATAATTCTTTCCTTTCATATTAACCTTTCAACACCATTTTCAGGAGATCTGTCATAGACCTATCCTAAATATACAATACGTCAAACAATGAAATACCACAGAATTCTCAAACAGTATAGTTATATTAACACCATAACAACTTATTTTTCTTCTTACAGTCAATGATCAATTAATCATAAGCAAAAAGGGTATTCTGGTTAGCTGATTTCTGGTTTACTAAGAGTTAAAAAAGTTTCTTGTGTATCAATCGCTGCCAAAACTTATTTCTAAAATATAATATTACCCCTTAGACAGAAATGGTGAACAAACCAATACTTCAGAATTAGGATGATTCAATCCCTGTCATCATCCTAAACCACCTCTATCACAGCACAGGATGGTATAGAGATGACAAGATTAAGGATGTAGCTAACCTGGGGTTTTGTTTATCATATTTATCCGGCATAAGCTTATTTATTTGTGCTTTTCCTAATTAACAAAAACAGCAGTCTGATTGTGTTCTGGTCAGTCAAGGCTTAACTGTTGATTTTGTATTTATAAAGGGCTGATATAAACGCACCCTAATATAGATGGCATCCACATGTAACACATTTCCCCTCTCCTCCCTTTTTTAACAGTCCTACATCTATCAACTTCGGGAGCTCGAACTAAAATCTCATTCAGTAATAGATGGCTATTTCAAAAATTTCTAATTTTATAGTATCTCTTTTCCTTCCCTTTTTGCTTTCAGGCTGCTACAAGGCACATTGTTCAATTACAATAACTCAAAACTATTTTAAAAATATTACATCTCTAAAAATAAATGGACTTTTCTTCAAAGGGAAAGAAAAACCAGATTTGGGAACCACTACTTTCCAGACCAATTCTAATGTTCACATTTTGCTTTCTGATGGTTTCTCTTTGGGATTTTAATTCATGGATCCACAACAGTTTTACTTAAAACTTAGAAAGTTTTCTACACTTTCTTATGCAATAAATATATTCACTGGGAGTAATTGCAGGAAAATAGGCAAATCTTTGCACTGTATAAATAATTGCTTTGTTGTTGTTAGTGGAACAAGACAAAAAGTGTATGGCTGAATATACAATGAGAAAATTGGACTAATAAACTCCTAAATTAATAGTATAAATACAAAAATTAAATGGAATTATTCATCTTTCTCCTATTGCTCAAAATGGAATTATTCATCTTTCTCCTATTGCCTAGTGCTGGTATTCTCAAGTTAACAAAGCTACGGTGTAAAAATAAACTTTTTCCCTAAACTTTCTCTTTTATAATTAAAAGATACATATCTATTACTAATTTACAATGGCACAACTATTACAGCATAAAGACAGTTGGAATAGAGGACTCTATTTCTACAATGACTCTAACTTTACTTCATTTTGGCAGGATCCTCTAAATTTAAACTATGTAACTTAATTGTAAAGGATTGGTACTACTATGGAAAGAAGAACTAACAAAACATTTGTAAAATGGGGATAATGGTTCTTACCTCATGGAGTTCTGCTAAACAAAACTTGGTAAACCAAGTAGAGTGCTTGCTTAGAGCTGTTTAGCACATAGTAAGAACTCAGTAAATGTTAGCGATTACATACTATACAATATTATTATGTATTGGATAGTGCTTTTCTTCTGTACGTTATGAAAATCACAGAAATTGCAAACCTACTTAGATTAACGGGTCAAATACAACTCGTTTGAAAAATGCTCCAATCCAATAATTTCAATCTTCTTTTGGGGAAAAATGACATCATATTTACAAACTAAAGGGGCAGTAAAATTAGTCTAAAAGGCAAAATGTTATGTAGAAGTGATCAAAATGATTCCTTAACAATTCATTTTGGTGGGAAACAATTTAGTAAAGATTTGACTACATGACAGACAACAACTGTAAATAATGATCGAAATATTAGCTGGACATAAAATCTAGCGACAATGTTTAAAACATACTTTTTGACTAAAAAGTCATTCATTTTAACTATAAGGATAGTTTAGGAAGAAAACAAGTGACTTCAAGAGTCCATTAGAAAGCGTAATCTAGGGCGGTGCCTGTGGCTCAAAGGCAGGGCGCCGGCCCCTTATGCCAGAGGTGGGTTCAAACTCCTCAGCCCTGGCCAAAAACCACCACCAAAAAAAAAAAAAAAAAAAAAAAAGCATAATCTAATAAAGGGCGCAACTGCTCAACAACAGAGAAAATTGTTCTCTTTCTTTACTATTACTCTATCATTTCTTACGTCTAAAGATCTCTCAACTCGCAACAATAAAAATTGAAATTACCAACAAACTTTTGTCCTATCTCCATTATTCAACAATTACATCAAAAGCATACCTATATATTTTCAATTTCTGAAAATTACAATGGCCAAGTACAATATCCTCCTATAAACGAATGATACACACTTAAATAATAATAAAATGGGTAGGTGCCAAATAAAACAGGAGACACCTCCCATTCAATTACAATATAAACAAATTCAACCAAAAGCAAAGCTAAAAAGGTTTACCAATACAACACAAGAGAGAAAAGTAACCAGATAACTAACCCACTTCTCCATTCCTAGTGGAATCAGTCTCAGAAAATCTTTCCTTGCTCTTAAAGCCCCTTCAATGAAAATTAAATACCACACACACGCAAGCACACCTCAGCAGCCTCGGCGCCCCGCAATAACAAACAGTGATGAGGATGAGGATGATACGAGAGGGATTACACAATCTCTCTGCTTCAGAGTGGGAGGCGTGTCCCCCAAGGTTTTCGCTTCCTTTCTACTGGAACGACAGCTGGAACGCCACAAGAACCCCAGCCGCACGGCTTGCAGGGCCCCAAGATTTAATGTGGGGAGCAGAAAGGAAAGGAGGAAAATCTGAGGTTTCGAAAGGTGCAGAGGAAAACAGGCTCCGCGCCGTGCTGGGAGCGAACGCGGGCGGGCGTGGGGGTGTCGGCGCGGCGGGGTGAGAGCCTCGGCAACCCGGGGAGCAGAGCAAAGCGGTGCTCACTGCCCTGTCCACCCGCTCGGCCCCTGCCCCTTCCACCCCACCCTCGGGGCGACCGGGGCGTGCTCCATGGGCGCCCGAAGGTGCAAACCAGCTGGGGAAGGCGGCGGGTCCTGAGGCTCCCGGGGTCTGGGGCAGGAGGGAGGAATCTTCTGTACCCGTTGTTCTCCGCACAGCAGCAGCTCCGGGTAACTGAACTCCACGCAGCTTTCGTCCGTGGGATCCTTCAGCACCAGCTCCAGCCGAACAGTCTCCCTCGGCGGCCGCGGCAGCTGCTTGGCCCGGGAAGCCGGCTCCCGCGGCGGGGGTGGCTGCAAGGGCAGCGGCGGGAGCGGCGGCGGCGGCGGCGGCGGCGGCTCGGGCCGCGGGGGCTCGCGCTGCAGCGACATGGGCGGCTCGGCACGGCTGACCTCGCGCTGGGGGAGCGGCTTCTCCCGCGGCGGGGGCTGCGCGTCCGAGCGGGGGGCAGGATCCCGCGGGGCCGCCGGCTCCGCCCGGGCCGGCTCGCGGTACGGCTGTGGCTCCAACCGGGGGGGCTCGCGGGGGTACTCAGGCTCGCGCTCGGCCCCCGGGTACTCGGCGTCGCGTCGCCTCACCGGTGACAAGCTAATGAACGCTACTCTGCGCGGCTCCGCCATCCCCACTGTTCTGGCCCTCCGCTTTCGCTCAAGCCGGCGCTCGCTTCTACGCCGCGTTGCGTCCCTGCCCGCCCTTCCTGTTGCTTTCCGTCGCTTTTCTTCCCTCCACCACCCTCAGCCGTCTCCGCCGGCGCCACGGTGAGTGCGGACCGTGCCCCCTTCCCCGCTACTATGTTCTGATGGGCTTCACCGCCATCGCCAGGGTCGCCGTAGCCGCCATGTTGGATCCCCCACATAAATAGAAGCAGGCCGCTGAACGGGCGCATGCGCAGACAGAAGACGCTCGCGTCCACTGTCGTGGCTGTTGCTCAGTTTTCCTCTTTTCCTTCCAACAGTCTGGAGTCCAGACAGGTCGACGGAAGTGACGTCACGAAGAGGCATGTTTCCTTGGAAACAGAGACGCCGTCTGCACCCTCCTCAAAGGGAGCGTTCTGGCGTTTAACAAGTAGCTTCCTATTCGCACCCGGAAACCGGAGGCGCGTTTGGAGCTTCGAAGGGCGAACATTGGGATGTGCCCAGGACCGATCCAGCCATGGCGCCGGGTCCCGCCAGACACTGCCTCCGCTCTCCATTCTAGAGAGTTAGGGGTGTCAGCTGATTGTTCAAGCTGGATACTCGGCAAGGGTAGAGGGACGGATGGACTACCCGCCGTGCTTGCCTGCCCAATGCCCCCGCAGCCCGAGTTACCCCGGGAAGACAGGAAATGCCCAGCTCCAAGCGGACTTGCTTTCTCCCAGAAACGCTACGCTGAGTCTCGCTGGTCTCCGGTTCCTAGACAGGCTCTTGTTTTCCTCTCCCGGCCGCAGTGGGCGTTACGTGGGGCACGGGGCAAAATGCTCAGTAACGCTGTGCAGTTGGAAAAGTAACAAACAAATGAACACTCCTGGGCTCATTTGTAAGGCCTAAACTATTGACATCATTGGAAAATTTATTGAGGATTCGGGGGTATCTCGGGACGCACTCAAAAAATGCTAAATGACCCATTTGAGGGTGAAGGAGGAGCATCCATTGGGCACGTCTTGTTGGCGCGCCTGTGACAAACTAATTGGAATTCAGGCTTAAAAGGACTAGAATTACTGGTTGTTTTAATCCATTAAATAGAAAATATATTTGAGGGCTCGCCCTCCACATTAACTGGATTAGCTATAAAAGGATTTTGATTGAGTCAGCATGACGTCATAAACAAATTATGAGTAGATTCGATTTTTTGCTCTTCCGTTATTTTCTGTGCTGTACAAAGACTGTTACAGAATCAATGATTCCAAATGTCCCTTCCAGTTCTAAAATGTTGTAATTTCTCCTTGGCATCATGTTTTGCCTCTATTACCTCCCTTCTCTTTACTTCAATTCTGATTCCAAATTAAGTTCTCATCTTTTGATTGTCTTGGTAGCACTTAAGTGATCTTTCTGTTCTTAGTTTCTATTCCTGCCACTCTTGCAATGGGGCCGTTTTAATGCTTCTAAAACACTGCTTTTGATTACATTATTCTCTGCCCTAGCTGCAACTTACCTACAAATTATCTTTTTTGTTGTTGAGACAGTCTCACTCTGTTGCCCAGTCTAGAGAGCCGTGGTATCAGCCTAGCTCACAGCAACCTCAAACTCTTCGGTTCAAGTGATTCTCCTGCCTCAGCCTCCCCATTAGCTGAGACAGGAGTCCACCTCCATACCCCACTAAGTTTTTCTGTTTTTATTAGAGATAGGGTCTTGCTCAGGCGAGCCTCTAAGTTCAAGGGATCCTCTGGGCTGCACCTTCCAGAGTGCTAAGATTATAGGGATGAGCCAGGACACCTGGCTGAAGCTGGTGGTCTGTGAGCCAAATCGTCCTGCAGTTGTGTTATTCATCCAACATCATCTTCTTTTAACTTCTGCTAAAGTTGAATGTTGCTCCAACTTTCTGATCCACGAGCCACAGAACAAATCGATTTTGCATTGTAACCCAATGTACATACACATTACATCCAAGTCTGAAATATGTTCACAATACTTACCTTCCTGCATAGGATAAAGTTAACTTAATATAACAATATTCTATGATACATTGTAGAAACATCTTAATATAAGACAGAAGGAAATTAGAAAAGAGTTTTATTTACTGTCATGGAAGTCCTTGCCTTTTCATAGATTTTATTCCATTCCAGAATTTATGAAGACAATGGTACCAGGAAAATGTGGTATTCTGTTAAGCCTGATATTTTTCTTTTTCTATAACAAACCAAAATTAAAAGTCCTAGTTCACATATGTAGTTGTTGAATAGTAATAATGTATGTGCAGGTTCTTCTTAGCAATAAACTCTTCTTTAATCTTAATCCAACATCTTGATAAATGTCATTTGTGGCAAACATTTTTTTCTGTATAAATGAAATACTAAGCTGTAGTAATTTATTTTCTTCATAGATATCAAGTTTAATTCAATTATTTAAAGTTTTAGAAACCAAAGAATCTTAATACTTTTTTTAGTGTCTCAAGTTATCTTCTAGTTTTAATAGTTTCTTACAATTTTTTTGTGTCTCTACTGTTTCCTGAACATAGTTGCTGTTCAATCATTTGAAATCTGTTACAATTTGTGTAATTTAATTTTTATTACCTAAATGTTCTTTTGTAATTTTTTTAAACCATGGAAATGGTTTTATTTTTGTCTTTGCACAGCAGAGCTATTGTGTACTTGTAGTGTTTGGTTTCTTAAATATTAAGTATGCATTTAAAAATATATATATATTTACATTTAAGAAATGTGACACATCAGAGAAGTCCTGTATGAACATAATTCATTCCCAATATATTTTGTTTCATACTTAAATAATTTAATCTACAAAGTCAAAACTGTCAACTCTCATGGTGTAGAAGCATATACAAATTTTATAGTTTCACAAACATGTTCTCATGATTTTATAAATGACAAAATAAATGTATTTGCAGTGTTTATTATCAAATGATTTATCACAAGTTTTTATTGTCTCCAATGTGTTCTGCCAATAAGAGATATTTCAGTGTACTTGGTAAAGATATCACGCATTTAAAAAGTCAAAATGGTCAAAAGCCTAGATTTAAAAAAAAGGCGAAGAAAAGGTTGCTATTTAAATATAGGGTATTACTCAGTGTTACTCACTACAGGCCAGGTAAAGTTAGGGTCACACCTGTAACCCTAACACTCTGAGAGGCCCAGGCAATAGGATGGCTTGAGGTCAGGAGTTTGAAACCAGCCTGAGCAAAGCAAGACCCCCTCTCTATAAAAAATAGAAAAATTAGCAGAGCTTGGTGGCCCAGGCCTGAAATTCCAGTTAGTGGCAAGGTAAAGGCCTGAGGGTCATTTCAGCTTAGGAGTTTGAGGTTGCAGTGAGCTATGATGACGCCACTGCCCTCTACCAGGCAACAGAATGAGACTCTGAGTCCAAATAAAATAAAATAAAATAAAATCCAGTATCTTCTTTGTTAAAGAGTAGTTTACAAGAAATATTATCCACGCTCTTCTATTAAAAAACAAGATTATGATATACATAACAAATCTAAATCACAATTCACAAATGGCTGAAATCCTGTCAAATTTCATCTCAATACAACAGAAATCCTCAGTTGTGTGTAAACAATTCAAGATTAACATTTATAATGGAAATGTCAAATCATAACTACTACATATCACTACTGATGGGTTCCCCTGTACTTCAACCAGGCACAGCAGATGTGCACATCTGATAGACTGCTTAGAAAATTAAAGCTATCAGAGCTATAAATGAGGAGTACATAAATATGAACATAGCAAATGAACGCATTCGAGCCAGTTTTAAAAAGTGAATAAGATGCTCTGTAAACACATCTGATGGTTCTCTCTCGAAGCTACTTTTCACTGATTTATAAAAGCTGTGGTTTTGGAATAAAAAACAAAAAATTCAGTGCTGGATGTGGTAATTTCTTTGTACATCCTTGGCTGTAATGCAATCTTCAGATCTTCATGCAGAGCTTAAAGTATCAGGATTTCTCCAGAAAGTCAGCTCCTTATATTTTCATCAGCTTTTAGTGCTTCAGTAGCCTTATAAAGCTCCTTAATAACCAATGATGATGCTCCTGGGTTAATTCCTCCTTCACAGAGCCATATACAAATAGAGTTTCCATAACTAAGCCAGTATTCAGAATTCTTGGACTCTCAAGCAGATGGTCCAGTGATCTCCTTCATGCCATGAGATTCGTTGCCACACTACTACTTGCAATCACCGAGGCCAAGGGAGCTATTTTCTAATTCTACATATACTTTTCCCTATACAGACAGTAACGCCTCTATGAAATTATTTAATATCTTGCTACACATATCTGGCATAAAAGTGTTATACAATTTGCACTATAGGTGCCCTCATCAAGTTGGACTGTGACTACATCATACTACAACATTGCTTCTTCTAAATGTTCTGTAGTGATAGTCTTGATGTTGTGTTATCACCAAGGTTTTCATTTATCAGCTGATTTGTCACCAGAAGCACCATACCATAAATGCCAGATGAAACAGTTTCTCAGCACTTAGGATGCTCCATTTTTCTTTTGCTACATCAATAGGCAACTAAATGCAAAGACTGTCTTTCTCAAGATTTGTATTTTCTTTAGCACGTATTTGTGGGGCTTATTGACAAGTCCATCATGCTGTATTTTCAGATGCCCTTTTAATTTCGAAGGTATTAAGCTTTCATTTGCAGGAAATTATGCACTTGTCTTTCCTTTTCTTCTCTCTCTCTCTCTTTTTTTTTTGGAGACAGAGTCTTACTCTGTTGCCCCAGGCTAGAGTGCAGCTGAGGTGTTATAGGCCAAGCAACCTCAAACTCCTGGCCTCAAGCAATCCTCTTCCCTCACCCCCTCAAGTAGCTGGGACAACAGGTATCCAGTATTTCTATTTTTACCAGAGACAGGGTCTTGCTCCTGCTCAGGCTGGTCTAGAACTCCGGAGTTGAAGCAATCCAACTGCCTCGGCCTCCCAAAGTGCTAAGATTACACACATGAGCCACTTTGCTGGCCTTATCTTCTTCTTTTTAGAAGGAGATGTACAGCCAGTGTTCGTTGATTAGAGGGGACATTTTCTCAGTATTTTCATTATGTACGATTCCAGATTCAACAGCTATATTTGAACACTTCTGTATTTTTCCCTTTATGGTTCCTTTTTCTTGTACTAATTAAACAGTCTACTTGAGAACAATTCATACTAGTTAAATTAACCCATTGCACTTGACACATACACCTCATACTGACGACATCCTTTCCCCAAAATGCACTTAAACTTCTTCCCTAGAATCCAGTTGAAAATTGTGCATTTTCTATCAGCAAATAAAGTTCTCCTGCACTTCATGTCATAAGTTATAGGTGGTTATGATAACATGAAGTCAGGCTGCACAATGTTATCCAACAAACGAATGCAGGAGTTGCAGTAAGACCTCAGTGCGTGTCGCCACCCCTCACTTCCACCTGGGACCCTGCTTTTCCCTGGCAGTTGAAATGTCAGGTGCATTTTAATATTTTCTATTAAATTCTATTTTAGTCTAATACACTAAAAAAACGCTGCTTGTGAGACTCAAAACTGATCACACAATTCTCTAATTGGTTTTAACCACCAATTTGAAATAGGAATCCAGCTTTGCATATAGAGACTGAACAGGTGTAACCTTGGGGCAAAGCTATGAGAATTTCACTGCAGAATCAGGAGGACTAAAAGATTGTGTGTGAAAGATGCTCAGATGCTTGAGATAGAA
Source organism: Loris lydekkerianus (assembly GCA_963574355.1). Classification (NCBI taxonomy): domain Eukaryota; kingdom Metazoa; phylum Chordata; class Mammalia; order Primates; family Lorisidae; genus Loris; species Loris lydekkerianus. The sequence goes on along the minus strand of CAUYPK010020264.1, from coordinate 4,950 downwards.
AAACATTTGGAAATTCAGAGGAGGGAGAAATCAAAAAGGTCTGAGATAGAGAAAATTTTATGAAGGAAATAGCAACTTGATGAGGTTATGGATGAACAGACTAAGTCAGGCCTGGTCACAGTCAGAGAAGGACTCTGACAGCCTGCAGAGTTGTCCCGTCAAAACAGAGTTGGAAGGAAGGGTGGTGGGAATTAGAACCAAAAAAATATGTCATCTGTTTTGATCACAAAGTTCATAAAGGAAATCACTTCAGGGGCAGTGCCCGTAGCTCAGTGGGTAGGGCACCGGCCACATACACTGAGGCTCACGGGTTTGAACCCAGCCCTGGCCAGTTAAAACAATGACAACTGCAACCAAAAAATAGCTGGGGATTGTGGTGGGTGCCTGTAGTCCCAGTTACATGGAAGGCTGAGGCAAGAGAATCACGTAAGCCCAAGAGTTTGAGGTTGCTGTGAACTGAGACACCATGGCACTCTACCCAGGGTGACGGCTTGAGACTGTCTCAAAAATAAAAATAAATAAAATAAATAAATAAAAATAAGAGAGGAACTGATGTTTTAGTAAACATTTACAATTTACCAATTTATCTACCATGCTTTCTTACGGAAATGTACTCACTTTTACTCAGCCATAAAGAAAAATAGACTTTGTCTCCTTTTTATTTATTTATTTATTTATTTATTTTTGGCCAGGGCTGGGTTTGAACCCACCACCTCCAGCATATGGGGCCAGCGCCCTACTCCGTTGAGCCTAATACGGCACTCTCCTTAATTTAAAGACAGAGTCTCATGTTATCACTCTCAGTAGAGTGCCATGGAGTCACACAGATCACAGCAACCTCTAAATCCTGGGCTTAGGCATTTCTCTTGCCTCAGCCTTGTGAGTAGCTTGGACTACAAGTGCCCACCATAATACCTGGATATTTTTGTTGTTGTTGTTGTTGCAGTTTGACTGGGACCGGGTTTGAACCCGCCACCCTCAGTATATGGGGCCAGTGCGCTACCCACACAGATGCTGCTCTTTTCTCTCCTTTTTAATGGTATTATTCCAAAGGAAAGCTTTGTGTTTCCAGTTAAAATTAGCTTCAAAAAAATAACAGATCTCAGAACCTTATAACACTCACTTTGGGGAAAGGCCCCATATGCTGAAGGTGGCGGGTTTAAATCCAGCCCTGGCCAGGAACTACAAAAAATAAATAAACAAATATATAGCTGAAAAATATAAATTCTGCTTCTGTCTGTATGTCTGTCTGCTTGTGTGTCTGTATATGTCATGTGATGTTTCCTACCAAAATATGAAAGATAGCTCTAATTAATTGGCTTTTTAAAAAAAGAATGTAAGCACTTAAATATTTTATCAGGAAAACAGAAAAGAACTCAAATGTCTTTTTGTTCAGGTGACCTTGGTATTCTTTGATAAACAAAACTAGTTTTAAAACTGCTATTAAAATTCAGATATTCAAAGATTATAGAGCTGCTACCTCTGTAATATTTCTCAATTTTCTGAAATTGACTGTGAGCTTATGTTTCTGATTTTGAGCCTCTAAAGTCTGAGGTGTAAATATATAGCTGTGGTGAGGCCCAGGGACATGTTCTCAGTACTTAGGGCAGCAATTATAAGGGCATAGTCTAGCCCACATAACCCTTTCTTCCCAGCTCCAACTTTGCCCCTTGGCTATTCTAGGAGAAATCAAACATTCCAGTCTTCCTGCTTTCTGTCTTGAACTCTTCACCTGGTAAATGAATTGAGGACACAGATAGGTCCTGTCCTTTGCAGCCGTCTTTAATGCTGTGTGGCTACTTAGGAGGACCACGAAAGATATCAGGGATGGTGCTGTTGTGCCCAGGTCGTGGGGTACCCCTCATAAATCACCCAAAGACCAAGTCCAATGCAAAAGCAAGAGATAGTTTATTCACAAGCTCGGGCCTGGGCTTCTCCATTTCTGACGCAGCAGGAGAGCAGATAAGCCCTGACTGCGGAGGAAAGAGCAGTTTTAAGGATAAAGAAAGGAAAAAGGGAGGGGGGGATAGGGGCTTAGGGACCTGGACAATGTTTGAGTTGGGCTGATTGCTTAGGGAAAAGATTTACTACTGCTGGGGCCGAGGGTGGGTGCAGTTATCACTCCGGGCAGACATCCTGGAGCCGGGGGTGGAGGAGGAAGCAGGTTGCCTGTCACCTTTGGTATGCAAGCAGGCTGCCTATCACCCTTGGTATGCAGCTGCAAATTGAAGGCTGTGGGGCAAAGTGGGGTCAGTGAAGGCTGTGAGACAAAATGGAATTATTTTTAACAAAATGGAGTTAGCTTGGTCCTTTCAATAACAAATAAATGTTGTGTTGTTCTAATAAATATACATGCTCTCATTTCGAAATTGTGCAGGGATAGAGCCTTCAATAACAAAGTTTTGAGTGTTGGTGCCTGTGGCTCAAGTGGGTAAGGCATCAGCCACGTACGTCTGAGCTGGCAGTTTGAATCCAGCCTAGGCCTGGCAAACAACAATAACATCAGCAACCAAAAAATAGCTGGGTGTTGTCGCGGGTGCCTGCAGTCCCAGCTACTTGGGAGGCTGAGGCAAGAGAATCGCTTAAGCCCAGGAGTTGGAGGTTGCTGTGAGCTGTAATGCCAGGGCACTCTATCCAGGGCGACATCTTGAGGCTTTGTCTCAAAAAAAAAAAAAAAAAAAAAATTGATCACAGCTACAATCCTTGCAGAGAGATTTAAGTGTATGCCTGTGAAAATTCGACCTCGCAAAAGATATTCTAAGAAAAGTCAACCTTAGGTATTTCATTAATGTTAAATTATAATTGAGAGAAAAATAAATAAATATAGTAAGTATTTCTAAGAATTCTTGCATCTTTTTATTACAAAATTATAAAAAATTGCAGGCCAGACACAGTGGCTTATGCTTGTAATCCTAGCACTTTGGAGGCCAAGGAGGTGGATTGCCTGAGCTCACAGGTTGGAGATCAGCCTGAGACTGAGCCAGACATCCTCCCTAAATAGAGTCACATCTTGTGGCAGGAACCTGTGTTTCCAACTACTTGGGAGACTGAAGCAAAAGAATCACTTGAGGCCAAGATTTTGAGGTTTGCTGTGAGCTACGAAAATACTGCACTCTATAGAAAGCAAAAAAGTGAGACTCTGTCTCAAAACAGATAAATAAATAGATAAATAAATCATCAATTTTCTTTTTACTTTTTGCCCTATATGGTGCATTTTGTTTCTCTATGCGTGTGTGCACATGTGAGTGTGTGTGTTTTGAGACAAAGTCTCACTCTGCTCTGCGTAGAGTGCTGCAATGTTGTCATACATCATAACAACTGCAAACTCTTAGACTTAAGAGATGCTCTGGAGTACATGGGATGTCAGGCATGCCCTATTATGCCTGATTAGGTTCTGTCTATTTGCCGGGCTGTCCGGGAGGTCCAGAAGAGGGGAGAGTAGGGCCAGCCTGACTCTGTCCCTGAGGCTGAGTGGGATGGTGAGCGTTGGCGGCCCAAACAGGAACACATGGAGCCGGGAGTCTGTCGAAGCAGGAACTCAATTTTATTGCGTTAAGCAGCCGCTTATATAGAGCGTGGGGAAGGGGCGGGGAAAGGAGGCGGGGGATGAGGTGTGTGACAGGGTTGGGCCAATGACATGGTACTACGTTGGCTGTATCTAGGTAGAGGCAGTTTTAGGCCAGGCCTTGCTGAGTCATTGCTATGTGGGAGTAGCTCGATGGATCTACTTCTAGTCAGGCTCGGGAAGTTGCACTAGGCCTCAGGCACATGGCAGGGCCCAACAATTCCCTTTTGTTTTTTGTATGGCGGAAAAACATAGCCCCTGTCTTAGGTTGTCTGCTCTTGTAGTTTCAGTCTTACCCGTCATGGGGATACAAACTTCAATGGTTTGGTCCCTGTCTTAGGTTGACTGAATGCAGAGTGATCTTACCCATCTTTGGGTACTACGAATGTAATCCACCGTGCAGCCTCTCCATATCCTCTCTTAGGTTGTCCCAGTTTTGGGATCTTACCCGTCATTGGTGCTATGGAGGGCGGTGAAGAATAATAGTTAGATTCTTGGTTAATGAGCCGGTGATATCAGACCTTGACCTGATTTAATTGCCTCTAACCTTTTTTAAGGATACAGGGCCCAAAGGTGATAACTAACATAAGGGGAAGGGGAAGAAGGTAGGGTAAAAAACTATGTAGGCCCATCCACAGGGGATTTTCTGATTTTTCTTTTCTTCTCTTTTTTAGATTTTCTTGGAGTGTTTTGATCTTGTTTTGCATGATCCCAGATCTGTTGGTGTAAAAGCAGCACTTCTGCAAAAATAAACAGATGCCTCCCTTTTTGGCAGTTAATAGGTCTAATCCCCTTCTTGTTGGGGTAAGTATTTAAGGTCTCTTGCCGGAACTCAAATGAGTTTTTTCTCGTTTTGAGGGAAAATACATCTGAAATCTCTCCCTGCTGTAAGGAGTGGGTCTGGTCCTCTCCATCCTCCCATAAGTGGATCTCGTCATCAGACCCAGATGGAACTATGGGTCACCGATGAAGACCAATGCTTTTGAGAGGGAGATAAGTGTGGGTCTTCTTTGGAAAAATTTAAGATATTTAGTGTGAATAGAGCCTTTTTCAATTGATCGTGAGGGGGTATAGACTCCCCCTTTTGTTTTTGTAATTGATCCTTAAGGTTTTGATTGAATCCTTCAATGATAGCTTGACCTTGAGGGTTGTGTGGTATGCCAGTGGAGTGTGAAACTTTCCATGTTTGTAGGAAATTAGTAAAAGATTTGCTTGTAAAGCAAGGGCCATTGTCAGTTTTAATTTGATTAGGTAGACCAAGGGTAGCGAAACATTGGAGCATATGGTTAATGGTGTGTTTAGTTTTTTCTCCAGCATGTGCTGTTGCCCAACAAGCACAGGAGAAGGTGTCAATAGATAAGAAAATGTATTTAAGTTTCCCAAAA
>CAUYPK010020262.1:0-15339 GCA_963574355.1 Loris lydekkerianus | reverse complement strand
ATTCTCCTTAGCAAAGTATCCCAGGAATGGAAGAAAAAGTATCCAATGTACTCAGCCCTACTATGAAGCTAAACTATAGCTTTCACCTGAAGGCTATAACCCAACTATACCACAAGACTATGAGGAAAGGACCAAGGAAGGGGAAGGGAGGGGGGAGGTATGGGTGGGAGGGAGGGTGATTGGTTGGGCCACATCTATCGTGCATATTTTTATCTATAATAAAAAAAAATTGTCTATTTTTTGAGACTTTGGAAAAAAAAATAAGTTAACTGATGACTCCATACTGAATCTTAGAGTTAAAGTTTTCTATGATCGATATACTGTTATCTGAATGTTACTTTTTTTTGCATTGTTATTGTTATTGCTCAATATTTTGTTGCAGCAATCGTCTGATTTCTTTTCTGAATGTATTTATCTTTGTTCATTCTTTATGAGGTTTTTGTTTCTAGTCCTATCTTAAACATTGTTATCGTTATTAAATTTTAAGCCTTTTTAATTTTGCGAAGGCAAAAAGTGGAAACCATATAAACACATGTATATGTATAGAGAAAATAAAATACAAAGAAGATCTGTGTATACTTTTTTTAATATCCAACACCACAGATAAGCAAAACAGTCCTCAATCTGCATGCTCTTTATGCTCTTCTGTCTTATTTTTCTTTAACTTTTACCTCATCATTATTATTTTCCTTTTTCTTTCTTTTCTCTTCTTTTCTCTCCCTTCCTCCCCTGTACCAAAGGCACATTTCACCCTCAAAGGCTTGTGGCAAAGAAGATCAAAGAGACGGAGGGAATGAGAGTAGGAAGTAGGGGAAGCAGAGAAAGAAGAATAAACTGCACACGAGGAGGAACCGTCAGACACCTACAGCGTGAAGAATCAGAACAGATCAACTCCCCCAAGGGCGCACGCTGCAGCTGCCACCGAGATCCCAACTACAAAGAAACTGTGCAGCTGACAGGAATGGAATCCAGACTAGGGGTGGCAGAAATCATGAAGGGAACTGAAGGAAAATGAGAAAACAAGCAAAAGGAAATCTAACATGTGTAACGGGTACCCTTGTATTAATCTGAAATTAAAAAAAAAGGAACCAAATCTTTATAGTAAACAAAACAAAACAAAAAAACAAGGGAAAGAAAACAAATGGTACACTTACTACAACCCTTCTGGCATCTGTTGTTTGAGAAAGAAGGAAAAGAGGGGAGGAGGATGGTGCCAGACAGTGTTGGTTGGAGAGAACAATTAAATTAAAAAAGATCCCTGAGCAAGCTCCCCTATGGCATGCCACAGCCAGGGCGCACATGAAAAGCATTTCTTTTAAAAAATAAAACCCTGTTATTTGGAGTTTATCTGCCCTCAGGACTTTTTATTTTAGGTCATATTTGATGGCCCGTGTTGCATTATTACATGGAAACAGACGAAGAATAAATGTAAACAGAAGCAGAATAAATGTAATTGTTTTATATTAATGAACATATTTGATGTTACAGACATTTCTGTGTCATTTTTCTTTATTTTTTTTGACATTTTTCTTCTTTATAATTATTTTCAATACTTGCCATCATGCAGACTTTCTCCTCTCTTTCCCTTAAGTTGTTTCCAGTTTTTCACTATGGTAAACAGTGCAGCAAAGAACATCCCTGTATGTTAATACAATGAGCATACTCGTAATTGCTTTCTTAACAATCCTAGAAGTGAAAAGTATGACCACATACAAGGCCCTCAGTCTGTAATGACCAAGGAAACTTTGACCATCACCAGTGTGTGGGTATGTCAATGGCCCTGCATTCTGGCCGGCTAAATCTTTCTTTTAATCTTTTTTTTTTTTTGACCAGAAACACTTATCTTTAGTAATATAGATATTCTCAATTATTTTTTTTTGAGACAGAGTCTCACTATGTCACCCTCAGTAGAGTGCTATGACATCACAGCTCACAGCAACCTCTAACTTTTGGGCTTAAGTGATTCTCTCACATCAGCTTCCTGAGTAGCTAGAACTACAGGTGCCCACTGCAACTCCTGGCTATTTTTTTTGTTGCAGTTGTCATTGTTGTTTAGTAGGCGTGGGCCGGGTTCGAACCTGCCAGCCCTGGTGTATGTGGCCGGCACCCTAATCACTGAGCTACAGGCACCAAGCCATAGAAAATGTTTCTGAAGCAGAGTATTATGTGCATTAAAGAAATACAAATTCAGACTGGGGTAGATCTAACACGAATTGTGATTTCTCTTCTTAGTAATGATCTAATTGCTGGTGAGGTAAATAATTCTACGAATACCTAGAAAAGATAACCAAAACATAAAAAAAAATCCCTTTGTAAAAAATTTCAGGATATTAGGGGTATGTAAAATTACATACTTTTTTTTTTTTTGCTCCAATTTCAGGATATTAGGGGTATGTAAAATTACGTACTTTTTTTTTTTTTTTTTTTTGCTCCAATTGAGTCAAGGTTATAAGTGTGTCCCCCTCCCAGACAGTGTGTACCATACCCAGTAGGTGTGAACTGACTCATTCCTTCCTTTCCCCGCTTGCTTTTCATCAAGATTTATTTCCATATATGCACATACATGTTGATTGATCAGTTTCCAACCTGCTATCCAGTACATATATTTGTTTCTCTTTTCCTATGAAGTTTCACTCAGAAGAACGGTCTCTAGTCCATCCAGGTTCTTCTTAATGTTACAACCTGATAGGTGAAAATGGCTTTCCCTTTTAATTTATCTACCAATGATTAAAATGTTTTATATTAAAAAAGTGAAAATGTAGAGATTGCTGTGTGGAAGGATATAATATTAATAGTCATCAAAAGGGCTAATTATTCATCATTCAACCAATTTAAAGTTTCTCTTATGAAGTCTTGTTTTGAAACGCTTTCTTTGGAGGAGGTTCTTTTACATATTCTGAGTCTTATAGGAAGCTAGAGCCACATCTTTATTTAGAGAGTCTCACATGGCTAATTTTCAAATGGATTCTCAATGTGAACACGGCTCAGAGTGGTGGTAACATCGATTGGAACTCAGAGTGTTTGGCCCTGTGTAAGTCTGGGTGATGTAGACTAAGTGTTAAACAGAGCATGTAATTAGAGACGAACATTTATTCAATTAAGGAAAAAAGGAATGATGAACTTAGAAGGTTGACTCCTGAAGTGAAATGCTCTGTCTCAGGCTTAGGAAAAGAACTAAAAAAAACTATTCAGTAAACATTTATTAAGGATTCATTTTGTGTATAGTCTCTACTCAGTGCTACATGAATAGTCATCCATAAAAGTTATACCTCATATTCCAACCCAACATCCCTGCTTCCACGAAGACTTTTCTTCTTGCTCAAAATCCCTTCTCTTATTCATCAGTAAGAATGAAAGTTGCCACATCACTTGATTCTTTATTGTATTCTAATGTATTTGAGGTAGTAACATACTATTCTTTACTGTATTTTAATATGTTAGGTGGTAAATCATAGGGACTTTGGAGATTGTACGCCTACATGTGAATCCCAATTTTTCTTCTTATTAGTTGTGCGACTTTGATAGGTCTCTGGCATTCTCTAAACCTCTTCTTTGAACCTTGGATGCCTCATCTGTAGAACGAGGTGATGATTACTAGGTTTATGGTGGGTGGGAGGGTTAAATTACATAATTCATGTGAAGCATTAATTGTAGCAACTGAATATTAATTACCACACACAATTTGCAAAATAAATTATAATAGATTTAAAAGCAGGTGGATTTTTTATCTTAGGCTAATTATGTTCAGCCAAATGCATTATATTTAGTTGGTCAATAAATGTTTATTGATTTGAAATCAGTTTTGATTTGAAGTTTGAAGAAATAGAAGATTTTGAGACCTTGTTATTTAAACGTAGAATATATAATGTATAATCTCCACTTACTAATAATTGTATGTACTGAATTTATAAAGCACTTTGCTGCTTTTAAGGTAACTTTATGTATTGGTATCATTCAATTCTGTTATTCTTTGACCGTTTCTGGGTGGGTTGATTCTCTACATTTTATAGATGTGGTGACTGAGAATCAGGAAAAAGACAGCATTGTCAGGAAGTAGAAGAATTGAACTAATACATACATTTTTTGGCTATGATCCATGACTTTCCTCTGTGAGAATGGCATTGAAGTCACCTATTAATATTATTGATTTTTTTTTTTTTTGAGACAGAGTCTCACTTTGCCACCCTTGGTAGAGTGCTGTGGCGTCACAGCTCACAGCAACCTCAAATTCTTAGGCTTAAGCAATGTTCTTGCCTCAGCCACATGAGTGGTGGCACTACAGGTGTCCACCACAGTGCCTGGCTATTTGTTTTTCTTTTGTTGCAGTTGTCATTGTTGTTTAGCAGGCCGAGGCTGGCTTCGAACCTGCCAGCCTTGGTGTATGTGTCCGGTGCCTTACTCACTGAGCTACGGATGCTGAGCCAGATTTACCTTCTTTTTAATGTTTTATTTATTTCAGTAGATTTAAAGGGTACAGTGGTTTTTAGTTACACGGATGACTTATATACTGGTAAAGTCAGGGATTTTAGTGAACCTGTCACCTGACCAGTGTACATAGTACCCTATGTGTAAATTTTCATCCCTCACCCCTTCTGAGTCTCCAAGTCCATTATACTGTTCTGTATGATCACATATACCCATGGTTTGGCTCCCACTTAGAAGTACAGTACTTGATTTTTCATAACTGAGCTACTTCACTTAGGATAATGGCTTCCAGTTATATCTAAGTTACTGCAAAAACATTACTTTATTCCTTTTTATGGGTAAGTACTATTCCACAGTATATATAAACAATGTTTCCTATATTCACTCATCAGTTGATGGGTGCTTAAGTTGATTCCATCTCTTTGCAATTGTGAATTTTGCCACAATAAACATTTGAGTATAGGTGTCCGGCTGATATAATGACTTCTTTTTCTTTGAGTAGTTACCCAATAGTGGGATTGCTCCATGGAAGGGTAGGTCTACTTTGAGTTCTTTGAGGAACATCCATACTGTTTTCCATGGGGATTGTACTAACTTACATTCCCACCAGCAGTGTATAAGCATCCCCTTTTCACAACATCTGCACCAACATCTATATATTTAGTAATAGACATTCTGACAGAAGTAAGGTGTTATCTCATTATTATTTTACTTTGTATTTCCTTGATAATTAGTGATGTTGATCATTTTTTCATGTAATTGTTGGTCATTTGTATTTCATTATTGGAAAATGATCTGTTCATGTCTTTTGCCCACATTTTAACATGGTTATTTTTTTTTTCTGGCTCATTTGTTTGAGTTCCTTTTAGATCCTGGATCTTGATGGTTTGTTAAATGTATAGTTTGTGAATATTTTCTCCCATTCTGTAGGTTGTCTATTTACTTTGTTGATTATTGCTTTGGCTGTGCAGAAAATGTTTAAGTCTCATTTATATATTATTGTTGTTTTATTATGTTCACTTTTGGGATTTTAGCCATGGATTATTGTCCCAGGCCAATGTTTAGAAGATTCTAAGTTTTATTCTAGAATTTTTATGATTTCAGGTCTTAAATTTAAATTTTTAATTCATTTTGAGTTAATTTTTGTGTAGAGAGAAAGGAATCTAATTTCATTCTTCTGCATGTGGCTATCCAGTTTTCCCAGTACCATTTATTGAACAGGACATCTTTTCATGAGTGTATGTTTTTATCTGCTTTGTTGAAGATTGGTTGGTTTTAGGTATATGGTTTTATTTCTGGATTTTCTATTCTATTTCATTGATCTACACGTCTACTTTTATCCCAGCATCATGTACTCTTTTGAGTATAGTTATAATTAGAAATCAGGTAATGTGATGCTTCCCGATTTATTCTTTTTACTTAGGGTTGCTTTGGCTATTTGAGCTTTTTAAAAATTCTATATGAGATTTAAGATTGTTTTTTCTATTTCTGTGAAAAATGATGTTGGTATTATGGTGAGAATACATTAAATCTGTAAATCACTTTGTTTTTTATTTTTTTGTTTTTTTGGAGACAGAGTCTCATTATGTTGCCCTCGGTAGAGTGCTGTGGCGTCACAGCTCACAGCAACCTCAAACTCTTGGGCTTAAGCGATTCTCTTGCCTCAGCCTCCTGAGTAGCTGGGACTACAGGTGCCTGTCACAACTCCTGGCTATTTTGTTGTTGTTGTTGTTGTTGTTGCAGTTGTCATTGCTGTTTTACTGGCCAGGGCTGAGTTTGAATCTTCCACCCTCAGTGTATCTGGCCGGTGATGTACTCACTGAGCCATAGGCGCTGCCTGTCAATCACTTTGAGCTCTGTGTACATTTTAGCATACTGATTCTTCCAATTCATGAGCAGGGGATGTTTTACATTTGTTTGTGTCATCTATGATTTCTTTCATCAGTGTATTTGTAGTTTTTCTTGTCTTTTACATTAAGTGTATTATATTTCATATATTTCATATTATAATATATATATTGCCACTATTGGAAATGATTTTTAGTTCTTAACTCTCATATAGGCTGTTATTAGTGTATAGAAAATTGCTACTGATTTGTATACATTAATTTTGTAACCTGACACTTGTCTAAACTTTTAAAAATCAATTCAATTCTAGGAGTCTTTGGAGGATTTTTCTTTTTGAGACAGAGTCTCATTTTGTCACCTTTGGTAGACTTGTCAGTGTCATAGCTAGTGTCATAGCTCACAGCAACCTCAGACTCTTGGGCTCAAGAGATCCTCTTGCTTCAGCCTGCCAAGTAGCTGGGAATATAGGTGCCCACCACAACACCCAACTATTTTGTAGAGACAGGGTCTTGCTGTTGCTCAGGCTGGTCCTGAACTCCTGAGCTCAGGCAATCCCCCACCTCAACTTCCCAAAGTGCTAGGTTTACAGGTGTGAGCCACTGGGCTGGCCCTTTGAAGGATTCTTCAGAGTTTTGTAGGGGAGATTATATCATCAGCCAACAGGCTAGTTTGACCTCTCCTTGGCTGGTTTGGATGCATTTTCTTTCTTTTGCTTGTTTGATTGCTCTGACTGGGACTTCTACTAATGTTGAGTAGAAGTGGTGACAATGGGCATCCTGGTCTTGTTCCAGTTCTTAGGGGGAATGCCTTCAACATTCCTTCCCCCTGTTAACTGTGATGTTGATGATGGCTCTACCAAGTGAAAGTGGAGTTCAGGTTGCTTCTTCTCCCCTGTCCTGCCACATCTTCCGGTGGCTTCTGGCTACTGGCAGCTGTCCAACCAGTCAGGCCAGTCAGAAAATGAGTGTGCTCAGCAGCCTCTCTAGCTGGGAGGGAGAGCTCAGTTGCTGCTTCTGAGGCTGGAGGAGGGTCCTGCTCATGCAGGGCAGCGGGAGTACACTCCACCCTGTCCTCTCAGTTCTGTCCTCAGGGCTCCTTACTTAAAGCAAATTAAGGCTTGAGATCAATTCACAAATCTCCCCTCCACACTGCTGATTGGCACTATCAAGTCTGGGAGAATGAGAATAGGCCCACAGACCTGTTCCTAGACCCCTGAAGTCCAAGTGCTGCCTCTGCCCAGAGAAGGTCCTGGGCTGCCTGCAGGAAACTCAAGGCAGCTGCTTGGAATTTCACTGCAGTTGGTGAGGTGGAGGGAGGAGAAGGATGTCACTGGCTATGGGAGAAGCCAGGCAGGAAAAGGCTGGCAGGAGTTGGGCTTGTGGTCCAATACTCCTCACTTCTGCCCTGGCCCATAGCCACAGAGGGGGAACTTGACCCTGGGGCAGTAGATTGGCCAGGTTCCCATCTGGCTCCCTGGCCTCGCAGCCAGCCAGCAGTGTCTTCAGGGCAAGGTTCAGAGCATGGAGGGGAGGGGCTCCTGATGAGTGCAGGCATCTAGGGTTAGGAAGCCTGTAAAAAACTCCACCTGAGCTCCCCAGAGGGTTGTGGGCGCTGATGGATATCAAGGAACTCCTCTTAGTCACAACTGTAAAGTTTCCAGGTGGGAGCATGAGGCCCCAGAAGTCTCCTGCTTGCCCCCCTTTTGGGTTCTGGATGGGGAGGGGGACACTCAAGGTACTCAGAAAGCCCACATGGTCCATTGACAGCTTCACCCTTAGTGCTTCCTGTCACCTCTTTGTTTTCTTCACTGTTTCTCCATCCAATTCTCTATTTGAATAAGGGTTCTGATGGGTATCCTGGTTGCTCTCCAGAGAAGGGCTGTGCGCCCACTCCCTCTGTCCAGCCACCTTGTTGCTTCTGCCCAATTTATCTTTATGATTATAGCAACTACTGCCAGCTCTTTTAGGGGAGCCTGAGGGAGATGGTAGAAGATGGACAAAAACAGGGAAAAGGGCCTTACAAGAATGCTCTTTTGGGATATGAGTAGAAGTCCTTCAGAGGAACAAATACATTTTCAAGAAAGTTTGTTGTGGTGTTATATACATCTAAATTGCTCAAGTTTTTGGAAGATTATTAATGGTTTTTAAATCATTTTATGCTTTTAAGCAACAACTACTTTTTGTTGACAATTGTTTTTTGCAGATAATTATCTTGGGAAGGACTAAATGGGGGAAAACAAAACAATCACTGGAGGGCAGAACTGCAGCCAAGTTGGAGAAAAAAGATTTTTTAGCCTCAAACAATGGTTTCTGAGGACCATAAACCAACTGACTGCCGCTCCACCAGCAGCTTATCAAAAGGATATAAAGGTAATATTTCTACATTCTGAGAAATAGAAGCCACTGAAATAATGTCTCAAGAAGTAATTGGAGCAATGCTAAAAATAACATCCTGCTTTGGTTCAGCTCGCTCTGAATCAGTGAGTATGCAAGTTCATACAAAAGGGCATTTTACTATCCTGTGTCTTCAGTAATATTGAATATTGGCCAGTGCTGACCACATAAAGCCACTCTTGCAGAGTTATTACAAATCTGATTGAGAAGGAAGTAAGATTAGGTATTTAGCAATCAGTTGGATGGGAAAAAAGAAATACCTTAATTTGGTTTAAGTAAGGTGAATACAAAAATTGATTAATTTTATTCAAGACTTTCTCTACAGAGTCATCAAGGCATATTTTAATCAGTTAAGTACTTAATATTACTTCATTTGACTATTTAGGAACACAAATAGAGAATTGAGCTTATAGGCTTGGGGTTTGAGAGAGGAGAATACATGGCACAATGGAAATCAGTGAGAAACATTTCTGAAAAAGCTATGAATTCAGTGATTCATTGACAGGAGATAGAATTACAGACAAGAGATGTTAGAGGAGGCTTCCGTGAAGAGGAGGATCGTGTGCTGATTAATTGTCAGTAGGGAACTAGAAGACCACTGGCGGCAGGAAGGACGCAAGGAGCAAAGGCCCTGGAGGCAGAAACAAGCAGACAGGGAGGGTGCTGTTCATTTCAGCCACAGTAATCCTGCCTCAGTTTACATTTTTATATACTTCTTCATTGCTGTTACTAATTTGGCGCTAATGATACATTATTATATGAGTTTTCTATTGCTGTGTAATAAATCACCACAAATCGAACAGCTTAAAACAGGTTAAAAAGAAAACCTATTTCTTTTTCTTTGTTTTTTATTGTTAAATCATAGCTGTGTACATTAGTGCAATCAAGGGGTGCAATGTGCTGGTTTCATATACAATCTGAAATATTCTCATCAAACTGTTCAACGTAGCCTTCATGGCATTTTCTTAGTTGTTGTATGAAGACATCTGTATTCTGCATTTATTCAGTTTCACCTGTACCCATTCTAAGATGCACCATAGGTGTGGCCCCACCCACTACCCTCCCTCCACTCTAACCTCCCCCCTCCCTTCCCCTCCCTTGGTCCTTTCCCCAGTCTTGTGGTATAGTTGGGTTATAGCCTTCATGTGAAAGCTATAAATTAGCTTCATAGTAGGGCTGAGTACATTGGATACTTTTTCTTCAATTTCTGAGATACTTTGCTAAGAAGAATATGTTCCAGCTCCATCCATGTAAACACAAAAGAGGTAAAGTCTCCATCTTTTGTAGTCAGAAGTCCAGATGGTGATCTCTGCTGAGGGTCTCACAAGCTAAAGTCTTGGGAGACCAGATGTCTGCTGGTCTGGGCTCTTATGTGGCGACCGTGCTGAAGACTCTATTTCCAAACTCATACGAGTTGTTGAAAGAATACATTTCCTTATAGCTGGAGGACCGAGGTTCTGTGTTCTTGTTGGTTATTAGTAGAGGCCTCTTTCAACTCCTGGGGGATGCTCACGTTTCTCATTAGTGTCCCCACTGTCTCCAAGGCAGTGGTGGCACATGAAATCCTTCCCACTCTTGGAATCTTTCTGACTTCCTTTTCTGGTACCAGGCAGAGGAAACTTTCTTCTGCTTTTAAAGAGCTTATGTGATTACATTAGGTCCATCTATTAGGTCATTTCAAAAGTTTTGTCCGTTTTTATGAGTCTACTTTAAACTGTAATATCTCAGTGACTATTTATTCAATTTAATCAAAATAAGCGCCATTTGAATCAGTGCACTTTTGCCAACATAACACAAGTCGATTAATTCCATCAGCATAAAAATTGGGTTCTCGGGATTCGATGAAGTCAACGAAGGCCGTTTTTGCTAGGTCCTGATTGGCAAAGGTTCTACCGGTAAGGAAGTTATCGAAGTGCTTGAAAAGATGGTAGTCAGTTGGCGAGAGGTCTGGGGAGTATGGTAGGTGGGGCAGAACTTCCATGCTCAATTCCTTTAATTTTTGGACGGTGATTTGTGAGTCGTGCGGCCGGGCGTTGTTGTGGAGCAGGATTGGACCTCTTCTTTTGACCAGTGCTGTCTGCTGCTGACGCAATTTTCAGTACATTTCATCGATTTCCTCACAATAGGACTCTGCTGTGATGGTTTGGCCTGGTTGCAGAAAGTTATAGTAAATCACATCAGCCGCTGACCACCATACAGTAACGATCTTTTCTTGGTGGGGTTTCGCCTTTGGGAAGTGCCTGGGTGGCTCATCGGTGTCCAACCACTGTCATGAATGTTTCCTATTGTCGTAGAGAATCTACTTTTCATCACACATGACGATCCGATCCAAAAAAGGATCGTTTTGGTTGCGCAAAAGCAATGAAGAACAAACCTCGAAACGTGACAATTTCTGCCAATCGTTTAAATTGTAGGGCACCCACTTTTCGAGCTTTTTGACCTTTCCAATACATTTTAAACTATCAAAAACTGCATGGGAGCTGACACCCAGTTCTTCTGCCATCCCACGCACCGTTTGTGATGGGTCAGTCTCCACCAGGGTCCTCAAATCCTCGTCCTGGATTACTCTAGATTGACCACTTCGGGGCTCATCTTTGAGGCTAAAATTTCCGGAACAAAATTTCTCAACCAACGTCGAATGGTGCGTTCATTAACACTATCATTGCCAAATGCCTGGTTAATTTTTTGGGCTGTTAAGGCAGCACTTTGGTTCAATTTGAATTTGTAGAGAAAAATTGGCCGAAAATCGCTTAATGACATCATATAGTAATATGCTGAAAAGAATAAAAAAATTAAAAGTAGAAAAAAATGAACAGCATCAATGTATGGAGTACAAAATTCTCCATCGATCAGTATATACCACGACACAGTAGAATAAATATTTATTGAGATATGGAGCTACAAAAACACATGGCATTAAAATGGACAAAACGTTTGAAACAACCTAATAGATAACCTCTCCATCTTCAGGCCAGCTACTCAGTTGCCTTAATTACACCCACAACTTCCCTTAGGAGCAACATCACCACAGCAGAACACCAGGAGTTGTAGGTCACAGGGGCCTTCTTGGAATTCAGCCTGTGACAATCATACTGTTGCTGTTTAGCAATTTCATGAATAGGTGTGTTTTGTCCATAAGACGCGACTGGAAGCCGCCTGGAAGTAAGGTGCTATCTTTTCCTTTGTCAGAGTCCTTCATAGCATTTATAACTGGATATTCTTGTTGAATTCTTCTTGAATTAAACTGTTCTTTTTTTTTTTTTTTTTTGTGCCAAAGGAAAAAGAATGAAATGTGCCTGTTGCCTTAAAGGCCTTTTATTGTTAAATTTGTGTCCTCAGATCTAAAGCTAAGTGGACTGTCGCTCAGCTGTCTAGAAGCATTCAGACTAATCAGGCTAACCTGTCTGGTTATTTCAGGCAATCTGCTTGGAGGGTGATTGCTGTGGGACAAGCGGCTTTAAAATGCAAATTTCTGAAATACAGACAAGAAGGCGATGAGCATTCTGCAGAACGTTTTCTATTGTTAAGTCTCAATAAATAAAGCTGGGTAACCCAGCTACCAGCAAAATAACATGTTCATGCGTTTTATTGATTGGAGGCTCTGTTCTTTATCTTACTAGTTCTGACAGTAAGATTCAAAACACCAAGTCTATCTTTCCAGAGAATGATGTAAAAGTCTAGAAAATTTAAAAATTCTACTAATAAGGATGGATTAACTGTATTCTTTTATTTTTGCAGTTGTTTGGCTTGGGACGGGTTTGTACCTGCCACCTCCGGTATATAGGACCAGCGCCCTACTCCTTTGAGCCACAGGCGCTGCGGATTAACTGTCTTTTAAGGAAAAGTAGTTGACATTTTCTTCCTATAAGAACATGCCCATATTGACCTCTAGGATCATCAGAAATGTTAGCTGTAGGATAAAAGTTTTGAATTCCAAGAAAGACAAATGTTCTTTAAGATACATGCTCTTCAAGGAGAGAAGGAAAACATTTATAGTATATGGGCAGAAGCATCAGAAGGGTTAAGAAGTTAGTTCAGTTAGTAATTATTAACAGCATTGAGAACTAACCCAGAAAGAAAATAAAGATAATGACTTTCCGCTCCGTCACTGAGACCGATTATCCAGAAGAGATTTCATTTTTTTTAATATCTCTGAGTAGATCTTCATTATTTTATATGGTCTATATTTGCAAGTTAGGAAGTCCCTTGCCAAAAAAATTTATATTGTCACCTAACTATGTTTTTCATCTCAACTCCAACTCCAGGACTATCACTATTTTAACTCTCTATAACTCACTCCACATGAAGGCAGCACATGGTGAAGACCCCTCAGCGGCCTGTACAAATAGTAATGGGGGTTCTTTTCTTTTCTCCCCTCCACTGGAGAAAATTGACAGTAAGACACGTCTGAAACCCTTGCAAATTTATGCTGGAGTTGGCAGGTTTTGCAGAGTCCCTGTCACCTGGCTACCATTCCTTGAGTAATTAACTTCCTTTGTGATTAGCTCTAATAATTAGCTTTCTCTAAGGAACAAAGGATGAAATAATCATCTTTCATATTTGAAGGTGGTGCTGCCAACAGTTATCGCCTGCACTGTATTTATCATCACAGAAAGACCATGCTTGACTTCATATTTATAGAGATGAGTTTGATTCCTGTCTTCCCTCAGTTGCCTTTTGTGGTTATTGACAAGAAAGGAAGACGGCAGAGGAGATGTTGTGGATGGATAGCAGTTCTCTGGTACCACTAAGGAGAAAATATTGAGAAATGAATCTTAGGATTACCGAGGCTGTATTATGTACAGAGGTATTATTCTGCAACATTATCTCCAAATAGCGCTTAAGTCTCTTTAAAGATCACTTAAGTCTAAAGATCGCTTCACTGTAGAACACTCCAATAACATCAACTTACTCACCTGTTAGATTTTTGCATCTACTTTTCTCACAGTTTTAACAAAAGCTTTCAATAAATCTATCTTTCTGAAAAGGAGTGTTTTTAAACTTAATAGTAACACTTCATAATATAAAACCAGTATTTTTTTTTTTTTTCTTTTCTCTGGTGCCACTATCTAGAATAGAATAAGAGCGAATTGTAATAAAAGGAAGTTACGCTCTTAGAGGAGTTTTCATTAGAATCAGAGAAACAGGCAAGCTGGTGTTTTTGCTAAACTGAATTTCGAATAGCTGACTAGGGAACAACACGGTTAGACGGCTGTTTTCTTGCAAACTTACTACAGAAAAGGCAATAGAAATTTCACTGATTACTTGTGGCATCATTAATATTTTAGAGTGTGACATTATAAAATATTTAAACGTAAATATTTTGATGTGTGTCTCAGTACAGTGGCAGCACCGTCCGATTAGAAAGGTCTCATATGCAGCATTTTAATTAAATCCATAAAGAACGCTTCTTTTACTGCTACAGAAGTTCTTGTTTAAATCCAATATAACGTTTGCATTCTGTTGATTGCTTCTCCAAATTATGCATCTTGTAGTTATGCTTTTTTTTTCTTTTTTAGAGATAACTGATAATTCTTCTGTTGGAGTTTTCCCTAAGCAATTCATTTGGGGTGTTAAGCTTGTGAGGCCTGATTACATGAATCTTAATGATCATATGCCTCTTTGGGTTCAGAAGAACAAGGGCTCTATTTATGCTCTGTTTAAGGGACAAGGCTTTGTATTTTGATGAAGCCAATGAAAAGAATCCACCTGCTTTTAATGCATGAACCATATTTTGGTGTCAGCACTATGATTTTCCACAGAGTGTCTTATAGGGACTTTCACCCTTATCTTCATCATCAGCGCATTTATGAGTGTCCCAGTAAGCATGGAGCAGACTAGAATATTCTCTATCTCAGAATACAGATGTGTTCAAAATATACAAAAATATTGATCTTATACCCTTATTTAGGTGGGAACTGTGGGGTTAGACAACCAGGAAATTAATATTTCATTCACTTCTTTGTTCATTCCTCCCTTCTTCCCTTCATTGCTATGAGTCAGACACTGTGCCAGGTTCTGGAGAACAAAATGCTGAAAGAAATATAATCTCTATTCTTAAGAAGTTTCGCCTGGACCCATTCTAAGATGCACCGTAGGTGGTCCCCACCCATTACCTTCCCTCCACCCTAACCTCCCTGCTCCATTCCCCTTCTTTGGCCCTTTCTCCATAGTCTTGTGCTATAGTTGGGTTATAGCCTTCATGTGAAAGCTATAATTTAGCTTCATAGTAGGGCTGAGTACATTGGATACGTTTTCTTCCATTCCTGAGATACTTTGCTAAGAAGAACATGTTCCAGCTCCATCCATGTAAACATGAAAGAGGTAAAGTCTCCATCTTTATTTAAGGCTGCATAGTATTCCATGGTATACATGTACCACAATTTGCTAGTCCATTCGTGGGTCGATGGGCACTTGGGCTTCTTCCATGACCTAGCAATTATGAATTGGGCTACAATAAACATTCTGGTACAGATGTCTTTGTTATATTGTGAATTTTGGTCTTCTGGGTATAAACCTAGTGGAGGAATTATAGGATCGAATGGCAGGTCTATTTTTAGGTCTCTAAGTATTCTCCAAACATCCTTCCAGAAGGGACGTATTAGTGGGTATTCCCACCAGCAGTGTAGAAGTGTGCCCTTTCCTCCACATCCACGCCAACATTTCTGGTTTT
>CAUYPK010020259.1:0-49000 GCA_963574355.1 Loris lydekkerianus | reverse complement strand
CATCTTCTTTGGCACTACTGTAAAAGGAATAGAATCCTTGACTGTATTTTCTGCTTGACTATTGCGGGCATATATAAAAGCTACTGATTTTTAAGTATTGATTTTGTATCCTGAGATGCTGCTATATTCCTTGATCACTTCTAAGAGTTTTGTGGTTGAATCCTTGGGATTTTCCAGGTATAGGATCATGTCATCAGTGAAGTGTGAGAGTTTGATCTTCTCTGACCCTATTTGGATATCCTTGATCGCCTTTTCTAGCCTGATTGCTATGGCTAAGACTTCCATTACTGCTTTGAATAGCAGTGGAGACAGTGGACATCCTTGCCTCATTCCTGATCTGAGTGGAAATGTTTCCAATTTTATACCAGTCAATATGATATTGGTTGTAAGTTTGCTGTAGATGGCCTCTATCAATTTAAAAAATGTCCCTTCTATGCCTATTTTCTTAAGTGTTCCGATCATGAAAGGATGCCAGATATTATCAAAGGCTTTTTCTGTGTCAATTGAGAGAATCATATGGTATTTGTTTTTTATTTTTATTGATGTGATGTATTATATTTATAGATTTGCATATGTTGAACCAACCCTGTAACCCTGGAATAAAACCAACTTCATCATGGTGTATAATTTTTTTGATGTGTTGCTGAATTCTGTTTGCTAAGATCTTATTGAATATTTTTGCATTGATATTCATTAAAGATATTGGTTTATAATATTCTTTATTTGTTGTAACCTTTCCTGGTTTGGGGATCAGGGTGATATTTGCTTCATAGAATATGTTGGAAAGTATTCCTTATTTTTCTATGTTTTGGAAAAGGTTATAAAATATATAAAGTATTTCCTCTTGAAAGGTTTGATAGAATTCAGATGTGAAGACATCTGGTACCAGACTTTTCTTTTTGGGGAAATTTCGTATTGTGATGCTATTTTAGTGATTCAGGTCAATTCAAGATTTCTAATTCTTTCTGGTTGGTCTAGGAAGGTGGCATGCTTCTAGGTTTTGGTCCATTTCCTTCAGATTTTTATATTTCTGGTAATAAAGATTTTTTTTAGTAATAATTGAGGATTTTTTTAATTTATGAGGTGTCTTTTGTTATTTCTTCTTTATCATTTCTGATAGATGATATTAGAGATTTTACTTTTCTGTGTCTGCTTAGGGTGGCCAAAGGTTTATCAATTTTGTTAATCTTTTCAAAAAACCAACTTTTTCTTTGACCTTCTGTATGATTCTTTTGTTTTCAATTTCATTTAATTCTGCCCTAATTTTAATTATTTCTTTTCTTCTGCTGGGTTTAAGGATGGAATATTCTTCCTTTTCCAGTTGCTTAAGATAATTCATTAACTTGTTGGCTTCCTCTCTTTCTGTTTTCTTGATGAAGGCTTTCAATGATATAAATTTCCCTCTTAGGACTGCCTTTGCAGTATCCCACAGGTTTTGATAATTTGTGTCTTCATTATCATTTTGTTCTAAAAATTTGGTGATTTTCTTTTTAATCTTATCTTTGATCCAGCTATCATTCAGCCTAAGATTTTTTGGTTTCTGTGACTTTATTTAAATATGAAGATTCCATTGCTGTTGAGTTCAACTTTTATTCCATGGTGGTCCGAGAAGATACAAGGAATAATTTCTATTCTTTTAAATTTACTGGGGTTAGCCTGTGTCCTAGGATATGTTCTATTTTGGAGGATGATCCAAATATATCCGTTTATATTCCATGAATATTCCATATATATATCCATGTAATAATCAGTTTTATTAGGGTGAAATGTTCTATAGAGGTTGGTAAAGTCCATTTGTTCCAGGGTCAGGTTTAAATCTAATATTTCTTTGTTTAGTTTCTTCTTGGAGGATCTATCCAAAACTGTCAAAGGGGTGTTAGTTATCCAACTATTTTAGTGCAAGAAGAAATCAATTTGTTCATATCCATTAGGGTTTGCTTTATAAATTGAGGAGCATTCTGGTAGGGTGCATAAATGTTAATTATCAAAATCTCTTCATGTTGGGTATTTCCCTTGACAAATATGTAGTGACCATCCTTATTTTTCTTTATCGTTGTTTGTTTAAAGCCAATTGTATCTGCCACTAAAATTGCAACTCATGCTTTTTTCTGGTTTCCATTTTCCTGTATTATAGAAGTCCATCCCTTCACCTTGAGTCTATTTTTATCCTTTAAGTCAGCGGTTCTCCACCTGTGTGGGTTGAAACCCACAGGAATGGCATTAAAGGGCTGCAGGATTAGGAAGGCTGAGAACCACTGCTTTAAGGTAAGATGAGATGCTTGTATACAGCAGATATCCAGTCTGAATTTATCTATCCAGTCAGCCAGACTGTGCCTCTTTAGGGGACAATTTAAACCATTTACATTAAGAGAATTGATAAGCCTGGTTGTGTTTGGGGCATCATAATTTTTGGATGTCCAGTGGACATTTTTAATCTTTTCACCACTTCTTCTTCTTTTCATTTAGTTTGTATTCTTTTCTTCTTTCCTTTCTTTTCTGTCCCTTCCCTTCCCTTCCTTTCTCTTCCCTTCCTTTCCCCCCTTTTCTTTTCTTTTCTCATCTTTTTGTTTCTTTTCCTTTCATTGTAAGCAAATTCAATTTTCAACTTTGCCAAGCTGTGTGGTTTCAGTCTTTACTGATCAGTCAGAAAGGGCTGTATTAGAGAAATCAAGATGGTGTATTTAGTTTTGCTTGAAGAGACATGGATCTGTTTTCAGATATCCCAAGGAAGCAGTAAGATCATATCATCTCAAACATACATGACCTGTCCATAATTTCCTGAAATAGGAATAGGCAAGGACCAGAGGTGGCCATTTCATATTTGTGATCTAAGATTTATGCCCTGGTGCTTAAAGAGGAACTGAAATAGTTTTATTGCTCTGACATCAAAAATTGGGAGACTGATATAAAGGGTATTTAGAAGCATGGGAAATTTGTTAAGCAACTTAGAAATGCAGAGTCTGAGTAAAAGGGACCCTTGTAAGTTGAAGATTTGGCAAGAAAAGTAATGAGGGAGCAGAAATATGAGTAAGTCACAAACTACATGTAAAATAAGAAGATGAGAGCAGGTGCAGACAGAACCAGAGATGCTCTGAGAAACACAGAGCTCATTAAAGAGAAGGAACTCTCCGCTCACTAGGGAGAGATGAAGATTTTTTTTGTGAAGGAGGTTTGCTTCCTGGGCTCATCTTCCAAAGAAAGGCAGTGCTATCTGTTCCCAGTAGATAAGCCTTACCTCTCATCCTTTTCCTTCTCTTATCTTAAAGTCTCTCTTGTCATGTCAGATAATATATTCACAGGTATGACAGCTCATAATGTTCACAGATCCTATAAATTGGGGTAAGGCACCTTTGGGAGGTGTGTTAAAAGCCATTTAGCTGTTATTCCTTCCCAACCACATGGAAGAAGTGCCTCTCTCAAACCAAAGGGAAGCTTCTTTAAAAGGTAGAATTTGAGCCCAATCAACATTTTCATAGTTTTAATACTATTGTGCCAAATTGATCTTAATTAGACAATGAAGGAATATTGCAGATTATGACTATACTGAATGTCAACTGTATGCAGAAAGCAAGCATAACATAAACATAATATGACCAAAAAGTAAGGAAGATTCACAATAATGAACAAAAGTTAAAAAGTTCTTGTGG
The DNA here is from genome assembly GCA_963574355.1 of Loris lydekkerianus. Lineage (NCBI taxonomy): Eukaryota > Metazoa > Chordata > Mammalia > Primates > Lorisidae > Loris > Loris lydekkerianus. The sequence goes on along the minus strand of CAUYPK010020259.1, from coordinate 45,353 downwards.
AACATCTGCTACCACCTTGCTTGGAGGAAGTGAGATGAGGAGCTACACATGTAAACTCCCATCTCTGCTACTTTTAATATAGAGTTAATTGTTCCCTCTTTGGCCTGCACAGTGGCATCTATGGGGCAGGTAGAAATCTGCAATCTGACCAAAGAACCAGAAGCATGAAGCTAGGAAATTTTGAACACTAAAGAGACAGGAGAATGATGGAAGGAAGGGTACCAGCATTACTCCTCCACCACCTCCGATGGGATTCTGAGCCACACATCCATGGGACAAACAGAAAACACCTGATCTAAAGATGAAGGCTTTTAGCTCATGGCAGAGGCACTGCCTGTGAGGCAGAGTTTGCAGTGCTAGTCCTGCCAAGTCATCATCATCATCATCATCATCATCATCATCATCTCACTCTCCGTTAAAATAAATTCTTGAGAAAAGGAATGAAAGAATGCAGAATGTTGTGGAGATGAACCCAAGTATAAAAACCTGGGGAGTCAAGAATTTTAAAATGCCACAGGCAAACCCAAATATATAGATGTTCTCAGAATTTACAGAGAAATATGGTTAACCAAGAAATGCATTTTAATATTGAAACAAATAAGTGAAAAGCAAATTTACGGAAAAATATATTCATGAGCACAGTAAGCATAAAAAGGGGACAGAAATACTTTCCATGTCATTTTATGCAGCTAGTACTAATATGAATATAAAAGTAGATGAAGTCTTAAAAAGTAAACAGCAAACTAACACCCTAATGGATAGACTACAAGAAAAAACTCTTAATGTATTAGAAAATTAATCCAACAAAATATATAACTAGTGATGCACAATGGCCAAGTGGAGTTTATGATGGGAAAGCAATATGTTTTAACATTCAAAATCAATTATAACATAAAATCTCTAGTTAATAAAACAGTAAAAGTGTTGGACACTTTACAAAAGCAGATATACGAACCACCAACTTGAACTTGTTGACATTTCCAGAACACAGCATTGATAAACAGCATAATACATGATATTTGCAAGTGTCCATGGAACATAAACTGAGATTATATTGTGTGTTATAAAACATCTCAGTAAATTAAAAACATTCAAACCAAACAAAGTACATTCCCTGAATAAAGTAACAGTAAATTAAAAATCAATAGAAACATATCTGGAAAATCTCCAAAAATTTCAAAAAACAACTAATGCACTTATAAATAAAATCAATAAGTCAAAGAAAAAAAGAGTAATTAGAATGATGGATTTTAATTAAAATGTGCAGCATAGTTAAAACAGTAAACTCATCCCAACAAATATCTATGTAAGAAAAGAAATCTCATTTTAATGAATGTTCTAATATCTTAACATACTAGAACTTGAACAGCAAATTAAAAGCAAGTAAACATAAGAAAAAAGAAAAGTCAGAATATAATCAAATAGAAAACCAAGAACAATAGAGAAAGTCAATAAAAAAGAAAGTTCTTTGAGATCAAAAACCTAGATAAAAGTCTACCTAGAAGTAGTCAAGAAATAAAGAAAACACAAGTACTAATAACAAGAAAAATATAATAAACTATAAATTTCTAAATTTCTCATGGAGCAAGAGGACATCATAGGAGAAAGGAAAAAGTAGTTTGAATTAAGAGAAAATAAAACAGAATGTATTAAAATTTTGGAAGTACATAAAGCTTTGTTTAAAGGAAACGTATACCATTAAATACTTAACAGTAGAATATAAGAAACTGATTAATTAAAAAAATAACAAAATATACCCAAAGTAACCAAAAGGAAAGGAATAATAAAGATAAGGACTGAAATTAATTAAATTAAAAAGAAAAAAGGTAATTAATAAAAATTAAAGCCTTTTCTTTGAAAAGATTAAAACATAACGATAGCCACAATAACAATGTACATTTAGTAGGGCTGCCAAGTAAAAGAAAAGATACAAATGACCAATATTAGAAACGAAAGAGAGGAGATAAGTATAGATTCCCACAGATATGAAAAGGAAATTGAGATCTAGTAGCTCCCTGTGTAGGTTTTTGGTATGTTAAATGAAATTGAAGCATTTCTTGAAAGACACAAGAAGTTCATTCGAGAAGAATCACAACATCTAAATATGTATTTAATAAATAAATTGGGTTATTATTTTAAAAATACTCGATGACAAAAATTCCAATACAAAAAAGTCTTCAATGATTAATTTTAGCAAATGTTGAAGACAAAAATTATACCAACTCAATGCAAACTCTTTGAAAGTATAATCAAAAAAAGAATAATTTATAAAAAACAATAATGTATCATGACCACATTATTAATTGTCCAATTAATTGGACAATTGGACAATAACTTGGATGATGACAAACTTTCATTCTATTCTGATTGAGCAAGATTGATTCAGCATTCAAAGTTCAATCAAGGTAATTCATCATATAAGCAAACTAAAAAAGGGAAACCATTTAATAGTCTCAACACATAAAGAAAAATGTAATATTAATTAATGTTATAATCTTTCAGCAAAGTGAGAATAGAAGGGAATGTCTTCAACCTATAAAGGATATATATATATATCCTGTATGTATATACATACACACATTTGGTTGTGTATACATATATATGTGGGTGGTATATATAATATATATATGTGTGGGTGTGGGTGTATGTATATATATGTGTGTGTGTGTGTGTGTGTGTGTGTGTATGTGTATATACATATAATCTTTGGTGATGAAAGACTGAATAATTTTTTTATAAAACTAAAGACAGTGTAAAGGTATTTGCTATCATAATTCCTGTTAAGTATTATAATTGAGAATCAAAATACTGTCTAAGGTATGGAGCAAAGCAGTCTCTCAATCATTTCTGGTGAGCAGGTAAAGTAGACCAGGCACTCTGGAAAAAAAGGAAAAAGAGAATTTCTTCTATAGGTAAATACTTTTACCTTAGCAATTCTAGTCTTGAGTATTTTCTCAAAAGAAATGGAAAAGTATATCCACAGAAAGATGTACAAGTAAGTATATATGGAAGCATTGTTTGTAGAACTCCAAACCAGGAAGCAAATCCAGGACTGATAAATGTATGAACAAAATCTGATTATGTGTCCACATCATGAAACACTACTCAGCAATAAGAAAAGAGCACAGTTTGGTACATAACACATACAAATGGATCTAAAAAAAAAAAAAAAAAAAAAAATGGTAAAAAAGCCAAACACGCAGCACTGCATATTTCATGATTCCATTTATCAGAATATCTACAGATGGTAAAATGCTAACGATAAATCTGGATGGTGGTTTTCTGGAGGTGGCATGAGGTGAGGGGTTGATTTCGAAGGGGCAAACATTAAAGTGAGAAAAAGATGTTCTATAATCTGATCGTTGTGATTTCTAAATGATTTTGCACAGTTATTTAATTCATTAAACTGTATACTTTTAATGGATTGATTTTATTGTATATAAATAATTCCTTATTTTAACAAAAACGTGTATGGATGAAAAGTGAATTTTAATACTTTTTATCTAAATTTTTATTTGTTCCTTAAATTCTTTCTTATACTTTTCAGTACAAGACATTATGGAATTATAGTTATTCCTCACTCTTTTGATAATATAATCTTTCCCCAAAGTGAACTTTTCCACAAGTTTGTCCAATATGTGACATTTCCCTAATGTAAACACTTCAGTATTCCAATCTTCTCTGCTTCCTTAATATTCTGTGTTCACATTTACCTTAGTGTGAAAAAAAACTATCATTAATGTATTCAAGTTCTATACATCCTCAAGAACCAAATTAAAATTGATCTTTTCTGAGAAAATTTTCCACATTCCCATTGTAATAGTTTGATCTCAGATTTAGAGCATGCATTGTTTTACTTGGAATTACAGATATTTGCTTATGTGTAGTGTATATATAAGTATCCAATTCTGTTTCATCTCTCCATGTTTCCAATTGCTTACACAGATCTTGAGTAGAGAAGGTGTTCGGTAAGTATTTCGGAAGTGAATGATTGATTGAAGGAGCAAAGGTCAAAATTAAATGACCTCTATGTAGGTAGCTGTAGGGATCTGGGATAATGGTACATAAGTAAGGAAAATTTGATATTGCTTTAGAATGACCAAATTTATGGTCCCTGAGCACTCATGGCCTTGGAGAAAGGAATTCAAAGAGAACGCAGTGGAGAGAGAAGAAAAGTAAGGGTACCAGGTATAGATAGCAGAGGGTAAGGAAACTTGGATTGTATCCCCAAGTCAGCTGGTCAATATATTGTACAATTATTTAACACACTTTATTGTCACATTTTCCTAGGTATGTGTTCAGACCTGACAATGATGATTCTCATTGTGGGCTCCCCTATGATAATATCATACTTTGTGTTTCTGTGCTTATATCTCCACTCTTTGAAAGTATGCCCTGGCTCACCATTCCTCCTCTCACTCCACCCTGCCCTGATCTCCTGCACCAGCACACAGCCCTGCAGCAAATGGCACGGGCTTTCCCCAGGTGATGTTGCTCGATTGGTCACCCTAGACCCAAACACCTTGATCCATTGGTCCTGTCATTTCATCACTGCCCTGTTCCTTTATATTAATATAACTTTGCATTTCAATTACTGTGAGGCACTTACTATAATACCTAGTATGTCTCCTTCTCAAACTTTGAACTCATTCAGGATTCATGTGGACTATCTTATCATTTTCCCTCTCTAAGATAAAATGTACAAGATTGTGACTTGCATGTTGTATATCTATGGGGATGCCCCAAGGACCAGGGTGACAGTAGGCTTTCGATTTAATTAGCTCCACCTCAATGTCTGGCATTTTTATCTTCCTATTACCAGCAACACTTACTCTGAAAATAACTGGCAGGCATAATATTATATTTGTGATTTAAGGCTTATTTGATAAGGATGTGTCATTTTGTTGGCTACTTCTTATTTTTCTAGGGTTTAAGGCATACAAACATAAAGAAAAATGTTAAAAAATTGTTTATGCATTTAACTTTGTCATATTTTGAATTAATAATTTTCAAAGGTGAGAAAGTGATCTAAGATATGAATGACTACATAATTTTCCTAAGACCCCAAGTAAAAGCCCTATGTGGATATTATTACCTGAATGAAAAATATTGGGTAATTCCGTAGCTCATTTCCTTTATGGTTTATTTCTAAAATTTTATTTAGAATAAAAAGTCAGCTTTAGTTTTGCACCTAATATATAAGTAGAGTAATTTCTGGGGTAAAGCTCAGACGCTTTAAGCAAGGCCATTCAAAATTGTGTTTGACTTTGAAATTACAGCTACCAGATATGTAGTCCCCACTCAGCAATTACATTCAAGCTATGTTTGCCTTTCCCTTGGGTTTCTTAGACTCTTACTATTATTGAACAAACACAGAGGAATTTGAAACACTCTTGAAATAGTGTCTTTTTAAAAAGAAAGGCATTCATTGATTGTGCATAGAGAAAGATAGTTGGGGGGAGGAATCCACACTGTTCACTCTCGCTAAAACTAATTCTCTTTCCCTTACTCCTGTTCTTCACGCTTATTTCTACTCAAGCCTTGAGTGTCATTTAAGTATAACTTGCTTCAAAAAGCTTTTCCTGAAACCCAAATTGAATTAGTGGTCTCCATGGGGCAACCTGAGCAATTCTAATTCTAGTATTAGTATTTTTCATGCTATAGTCTAATACTAGCTTAATTGCTTGGGCCCTCAAATGGATTTCAAGTTCACTGGAAATAATATGATATATTTATCATGCTATCCCTAGTTAATAGACTGTATAATGTACTAGTATATAGCTCACTGGTGCTGCTTGACTGTAATAGTCAACCACAGACACTGAAAATAGTGATAGACTAGAAACTGGAAAGACAGGACAACAAAGATAGTTCTTTTTTTCTATTCCTTTTGTATTCATCAACAAATCATAAGGGAATTGCATTGACAGAAGCAGGTGCATGGCAAGAAGTGAAATAAAAACAGTTGAGTTACCTTTGTGTTATTTTTTGTGTGGTTCTGGTAAGGACAAAAATACATATGCATTTATGAATATAGATTGTACAGTTTGGTTATTCAACATATGAGTTAAATGATCTTATATTTGCATTTAAAACTAGAATTATGCAATATAAATGGAAACAATAAAATTCTTACTAACTTAAAATTTTATTATTTTTAATTTTTATTAAATCATAACTGTACATTAGTGCATTTATGGCATACAGTGTTCTAATTTGACATACAATGTAGAAAGCTTACATCAAACTTGTTAAGATAACCATCACCTCAACTACTTACGGTATACACTCGAGTATAAGCCGAGTTTTTTCGGCACAGTGCCGAAAAACCCGAACTCAGAACAAATTTGTGCGAAAAAACTCGGCTTATACTCGAGTATATATGGTATTTGTTGTGGTATGACATTTATACTCTATTCCTAAAAGTTTTAAAATGTACCATTGCATTATGCACATTAGATGAAGTCCCAACAAATACCCTCCCTCCTCATGGCCTCCTCCCCTCGCCTCCTCTCTCTTTCCTCTTCCCTCCTTTCTGGAGGGAGGTTTTGTTTTATCATTTGTATGAATGTGTAGGTGATTATATATTACATATACCCATGAATGTATTAACAAATTGTGGTATATGTATACCATGGAATACTATGCAGCCATAAAAAGAGAGACTTTACATCTTTTATATTTACCTGGATGCAGCTGGAACATATTCTTCTTAGAAATGTAGTCTCAGCTACTGGGGAGGCTGAGGCAGGAGAATCGCAGAAGCCTAAGAGCTGGAGGTTGTTGTGAGTCCTGTGATGTCACAGCACTCTACTGAAGGAGGTAAAGTGAGACTGTCTCTACCAAAAAAAAAAAAAAAAAAAAAGAAATGTATGTAAAATATCTCAAGAATGGAAGAAAAGGTATCTGATGTACCCAATACTATTATGAAATCATTTACAATTTTAATTCTTCTTTAATTAGAATGATGCAACATAGCAAATATGAAAATCATGACATTGTGAGGGAGATAATGAGAGAAAGGAAAGAGATTTATGTTTACTTTTCTTAATGGCACTATTTTCCTGATTTTTGACATAGAAGGTCTATGTTTTCATTTTGTACTGGGGCCTGCAAAATATGTATAGCTGGCCAAGCAGTAAAATTTTGTATCAGTGAATACAGTGTTCAAACCTGTGTATTACAAAGAAAAGTCCAGCCCTCAACTGGCTCCTGGGAGATAAACTCGGAGCCTTGGTCTATCTTGTGTGATAAAGATGTTTTGTGTATGTGAGACATCGGGGTACACTACATCGCTGGTGCTAACAATGTGACTTATTGTGAATACCTATTTTTGTTCCTCTGGGGTCCTGGACCACACTATATCAGTTTGACCTCTAGGGCAGAGATTCTCAATCTTCCTAATGCCACAAACCCTCAATACAGTTCCTGTGGGTCGTGACCCCCAGGTTGAGAATTGCTGCTCCAGGGAATGTCTTGAGACTGAGTAGTGTTGGTCAGTTACATGAGGTGCTCTGTGCCTTTGTGATCGACCCTCAAAACACCCTGCCTGGACATCCTTGGACACTCCTCTATGCACCTGCTACCTTGACTGTTTTAATCTATGTCTTTCACTCTAATAAATCATAACTATGAAAGTAACAGCTTTACTGAATTATGTGAGTCTTTCTAGAACATCAAACAATCTGAGGGTGGTGAGGGAGAACACTCTCATACCAGCTTTTACCTCTTATTTATAAGTTGTAGCACTGTATTTAATAGTCCCAACAAGACCAAAATTAATAGGGTATAGATTTCCTCCAATGTGAAGACAAAATGTTGTTATAAAAAGGAGAGAAGGAGTGATGGATGGTAAGAGGAAGAATCCTCATATACATATATATGGATATATAGTGGATATTAACTCCTTGTCATAAACAGGATTGCAGTATTTTCTTTATTTCATGAGTTTCCTTTTCCTTCTGTAATCTTGGATGAAAAAAAATGTTAATTTTGGGCTCAGCACCAATGGTTAGCTCAGTGGTTAGGGCACTGGCCACATGCACTGGGGCTGGCAGGTTCAAACATGGCCAGGGCCTGCTAAACAACAATGACAACTGCAACCAAAAGTAGCCAGGTGTTGTAAGCTGAGGCAAGAGAATCGCTTAAGCTATAGAGTTTGAGATTGCTGTGAGCTGTGACACCACAGCTTGAGGTGTGAGGGCACCTTACTTGAGGGCAACATAGTGACAGTCTCAAAAAAAAAAAAAAATTTTTTTTTGAAATCATGTACTTGACCTGTTTTTGTTTCCTTTGTTGTCAAATCTGTGGAATCATTGCTAAATACAATGCCATAAGCATTTTACTTCATAGGTTTTCTAAGAGTTTTATAGTTTTGGCCCTTGCATTTAGGTACTGATCTACTTTGAGTTAAATTTTGTGTACCACATAAGGTAGAGAGGTTAAACCTCAATTATATCTTTGTATGTGTATTTCCAGTTTCTCCTACATGCTGATTTTTACTCATTAAATTGGCTTAGTGATCTATTAACGATTATGAGCTGTGGTATGAGACCCTCTATAAGAAGATGAGAGGAATGGTTTTGAACATTAATTTATCAAAATAATTTCAAAAGTCTACTAATAGCTTTTGGTTATAGATGGACATTTTTAACATGGTAAATGATACCATTTATTTTCTATTCACCACTTCTAAGATAAGTTCTATTCCTACTGAACAGCTTCAATTTCTAAATTAATGTTTCATATGTATGTTCATGCTACTTATGTATTGCTAAGGTTTCGTCCCCACAAGTCTCCTTCATACTGCAGTAATTTAAATTTCAAATTCAGCTTAGATGTCTTGTTTGGAAGATGTCACTCTCCTTAGTAACTGCTACTTCTGCAGCTCAGTTATGTGCATAGCCTATGTTCTCTAAGGATCACTGTGGTTAGCCCTATAATGCTTATTAATGCATGATCTTATACTGTCCATGTCTGCCCTTCTTCAAGGACAAGAATATTTTATTGTGTCTCTGAATCTTCAATCTTTCCTCTTTCAGACACAGAAGAGGTGCTCAGTAGTTTCACGTTGAATAAAGCATTGAATGCAAATATAATATTGTGGGCTTTTTCTAAAGATGTTTCACCACAAAATTTTGGTAGAATATGATCTTAGTGCTTAATTATTTTTTTGAAATTTTTTTTTTGTATAATATATAAAAGTTTGAAAACCAGTCCACTGGTAATTTATTTTATAATAACATGTCTAGATATTTAATTATATGTTAAGTAACAGCAAATCTAATTCTATCCAAAATGTTTTCCAAATAAATTTCACAATAAAACCCTGGGAATCATGTATAAAGTGAAGGAAGACAATGAAATCTGGAGAAAAGAGCAGACTAGCAAAGGATTGCAGGACTCATGTAATGAAACAGTGGTGTGTTCCCTGGATTTTCTTTTAAATTTACATACACAACTTTAAAGATAAAAAAGCCAGTAAGTCATAAACACTAACAGACATTTTTAAAAAGGGGGGAAAAAAAATATAAAAGTAAAGCCATAAATACATAATTATACAGCTAAATCCTACTCTATGCAGCCAAGAATAGAAAATCTTTAAACAAATGCTATTCTATAGTCAATCAGGACAGAAAAAAAATTGGCTATGGCACCACTAGCAATGATTAAGTGGAAGTACCAAGACTTCAACCATCCCCAGGCTCTGAAACAAGGTACCTATCACCCCCGCACTCCATCTGGAGTGGTGTCAGTGGAGATGAAGTGGGGAAAAGAAATTTTAATGCCTGCCAAGTGTTAACAAAGCTCAACCCTCCCTTTAACGTCTCAGCAAAACCTATACTTCCACCCTTACCTGGCCATGATGAGTCACCCCTCCACTTTTCTGCTGGCCTAGTGACAAGGGAGTAAAATCCTGCCCAGCGCTAACAAGGATACCCCCAAACTGTGATATGAATGGAAGCTAGATGAAGAACAGCAACCAGATAGCCCAACTTCTCCCAACCAGGATAGTGTAAATGGAGATTTAGCTGAGAGCTGAAAATTCTAGCCCCGCCCAGCAGTAACGAGGAGTTCCCAGGGACGCTGATAGCAACAGAGCACAAGTGGGAAATGCACTTCTACCTTACCTGACAGTAACAGTGAGGGCCCCTTCCCTTCTCTATCCCAGTGTCAGGAATGGAACCTGAAACAGCAGGCTTAGCTGAGATTCAGAGGCTCGTTATGTAATGCCCCCAAATGTCCATAGTTGGATAGAGAATCATTCATGCCAAGAACCAGAAAGATGAATGAGTGAAGGAAGGACGATCAATGTGTTCTAATGGCAAGATGACAAAGGTGTTAGAATTATCTGACAAATGCTTTGGATGCATTTTGAGAAAGCATAAAAATGTTTCAATGAAAAATTATAAACATGCTTGAAATAAATGAAAAAATTATAAATCTTAGGAGACAAATGCAAGATGAACCGAAAAATCAAATGAGAGTTTTAGAAGAAAAGTATTATTAATTTTTATAAATACTCTCAATAGATGGAGTCAATACCATAATAATGAGGACAGAGAATCAATGAACTCACATACAAAAGCACAGAATTAAACTATCTAAAACAGAGAGAGAAAATTGAAGGAAAACAAAAACAATTCCTTAATGACTTGTGAAAATGTAACATTATATTTAATAATGGATCAGCTGATGCTTTCCCCTTCAGACTGGGAATTGGGCCACAATGTCTACTCCTTTCAATATAGTTCTGTAAGTTCTAGCCAGTGCTATAAGATGAGGAAAGAAAATTAAAAAGTTATACAGATCAGAAAGGAAAAAAAAAATCTGTTACTATTTGCAGATGATATGGGAATCTATGCGAAGAATTTCCAAAACAGAGGTAGAACTAATTAGTGTGTTCAGCAAGTGGGAAGGATAAGAGATAAACATGAAAACATTAATTCTAGTTCTATGTACTAGCATCTAACTCACACAAGCTGAAATTAAAAGAAAAATACCATCTCATATAACTCAAAACGTAAAAAATAAATGTTTAAGTGCAAGTCAAATAAAGCACACATAGAATGTGTATATCGAAAACTAAAGTACGCTGATGAGGTTAAAGTAAAGAAGACAACTCTTCCCAGATTTATGCAAATATTCTGTATAATTCCTTTAAAAATCCCAAGGAGTTATTTTATGGATATAACAAAGATTATTCTAAAATTTACATGGAAAGACAAAATAATTGTGGTAGTTAAAACATTAAAAAGAAGAATAAAGTGTAAGAAATCTTAGTACCTAATTTTGATACTTATTATGTAGTTACCCTTATTGAGACGATGTGTTCCTGGCAGTGGGATGGACACATCTGCCAATGCAAAAGTATAGAGAAACCAGAACAGACCCTCAAAAATATGCTCAGCATTTTTGATAAAGATACCATAGCAACTAAATGGAGGATTGATAGCCTTCTCAACAAGGATGCTTTCATTATTAAACATCCACTGGCAAAAAAATAAAAAAATTCAAACCTCGTACATTATACAAATTTTGACTCAAAATGTATCATGGCCTTCAGTGGAAACTTAAAAAGGAAAGATTTTATGTGGGGGAACCCACGGGATTTATTGCTAAGCAACAAGTTCTGAGACTTGACACCAAAAGCACAAATGATAAAATAAAAATAAATGAGAAATTAGACTTCAACAACATTTAAAACTTTTGCTCTGAGAGCCTTATAAATATCCCTCCAAACTCCCCCCCAAAACAAAAACAAACAAACAAAAATACCCCAAATCTTCAGACTATAAGAAAACACTAAATGCTTCCAAAATACATATCCTACAAAGGATAATATGTAGATTATACAAAGAACTCTTAAACTCAATGGTACTAAAAACACTGAATTATACACTTTAAAAGAGTATGTTGTATTGTATATAAAGTATATTTCAATAAAGGCATCTTTTAAATCTCAGTAGTAAAATGCAAACAAGCCAATTAGTAATTGACCGAAATATATAAAGTCACATTGTGCCAAAGAGGATTCGGATATGACAACGACAGAAGACATGGTCAAACTCACTAGCCAGTAAGGAAATAGAGAAAGAACCAGTGCATGAGGGAAGGGTCACTGGTTCTTTATATCCCAAAAAAGTGACTTCAGGCAATGGGAAGAGGCCTGCAAGAAGGAAGGAAGTCCATATTGGCCACCTAACCTTTATTTTTTTATTTTTATTTTTTTGTACACTACTAGCAGTAGCAATCAGAGATCAAAGATGGGATCTCCAATATTTTGAGGACAGGGTATTTTTTGCCCACTTTGGTTCCCAAAAGTTGTGAGCAAGCAGCCCCTAAAGTGAGGGCAGGACTGTGTACCAAGGGAATGGGACTTAAGGATAAATAACTTCAATTGTGTGTGAATAGCTCACCGTAGTTTATTGTCTAGGTATTTTCCTAGAAGTTGCAAGCCTTCAATATGCTCCAGAGTTCCAAATACCATAGTTTTATGTCAGGTACATTCTGTCAGTGTAATTCTTTCCTACATGGAGACTGCTTCCCTGGCAGTGTTACGTTGCCCTCTCCCCAGAATCTGGGGCATTGCTCTTTTTAAGAAGCATTTTCTGGGAATGCATGGGAACATCTCAAATCAGACTGATCTGATTTCTTTCATTACACATTTTTGTGACATGCAGAAAACGTGTTAACTTCTTTCCTCTTGAGTCTCTGTACATTTAAAAATTTGACAATGATATGTATATTACAGTGACATTTGGAAAGTGCACTGAATAGGAGGTCAAGAGTTATATTTGTTAGACATATAATCATCAATGTACTACCTGACACCTTTGACAGAGAAAACATTCTGTTTTTTTTTTTTTTATAGTTGCACAGTATTTTATGCGTAGTAATCCTTTATATGTGTGTGTTTAATAAAGGAGCAAGTTTGCATTGTAACTCTGCCACTTGCTGCCCCCAAATTTTATGTTTTGCAACTGTAACATGGCTGTTCTGACAAGAGGTTCTATTTAGTCCGAATATGCTTGTTTGTTCTTATTTGGCTTCAGGTAACTGCTACCTGTAACTAGACAAACTTCAGGTCAGTGTTCATTTTTAGTACTTTTGGAAATAATAGTAGCAGAATGAGACATCAGAATTCAGGAATTTGTATATAAGCCAAAGTTAGACAACAGAAAAAACTTTGAACGATAGTTGGGGTCATTGATATCCGAAGCAGACTTAGACCTATGTTTAATATTCAGTCTAACATTGTCAAGATGGATGATCATTGCAGGATCTTAAAAGAACTCTCATTATTTTCATCCATGAGCTTAAATGTTAATCTATACCCATAATATTGTGATATGGAGTTTAATATTGTAGGTGAAAATATTCTTTAATATGCAGGGCCTATAATAGGCATTTTTTTATTTTCTGATTATGCATCTTTCTTCCATCTTCTTGTCTTAACAGTGCAAATGAAAGATGAGCTACCAGGGTCCTGGTATACTGGAATACCGACAGGTGGCTAACCCTAGACTCTGGGGCAGTAACTCATACTAACTCATTTGTTCATGGCTAGTGAGATTAGAAGAGAGAGTCAAGAAGAGACAGAAGAAAAGGAATGATAATTAATTAAAGATTATAAATTTAGTGATTTGTTTACTCAAAGCCAAGTCTAGGGTAAATCTGGAATTATTCAAGTGTGTTTTCTGCTTTGAGCATCAATATAATGAAGATAGTCATTATGGAAAAGTTTTCTAACAGAAAGGAACTTCCAGTTTTGTTTGTCGAATGAATAAATAAATAAATAAATGGATAGAGCATTACATAAATTGAGAAATGCCTACAACATTTATGAACATTTTAAGCCTAAAGATCTCAAAAACAACTACAAAAACAATCACACACCTGTGCCCTTTGCCATTTAGGGAACTGGCACTGATGATTTCTTCCCATGTAAGAAGAAATAACTAGATCAGCAGTAGTTTGAACTTGTCAGAAATTCCTACTGTTGAGGATCTATGAGACCCAGACACAGCCCCAATGTCATGAGGCTGAGCCAGACTAATACCTTAAAATATATTAGCCAGCCACAATTGTATTTTATTTTTAATTTGAGAATTTTTTTTCTTATTTTCTTTTTATTGTTTCAGGTACATTGAGGGTCAAAGAATTAGGTTACTCTGTTTGCATTTGTTAGGCGAAGAACATCTTATAATTGTATCCCCACCGCCAAGAGGTGTGCCACAAACCATAACCCTCCATGCCTCTACTCCCCTCTCCCCACTCCCTTGTTCTCCCACCCCCCACCTTGAATTGATTTGAGTTTTTCTCTTATGTGAGTATATATTACATTGTGTACTTGCTTCATATTAGAGTTGAGTATAATGGATTCTTGCTTCTCCATTCTTATGATACTTTACTAAGAAGAATGTGTTCCAACTCAATCCAGGTTAATACAAAAGATGTAAAGTCTCCATTTTTTTTAATAGCCAGCCATAAATTTTAGAGTAAGGACCTCTTATTCCAGCCTGCGGTGTATGTGGATTATGATGATGGACCTCCACATACAGGTTCTAGCCATGCTAAATCTTGGCTACCATGGGACGAACTATTCAAGTGGGTTCGGTAGAGTCAAAATGTCATTCTCTATGAATGGGAGGCTCAAAGAGGCACTTTATCATTATATGACAGAAAGAGATAATGTAGCTACTATCATAAATTATTTTAAAGATATTTTTTGGTATTAGTATATTTATTAGAATGAATATACTTTTTATAACTACGGTGCTTGACATAAACTCATTTTCCTAAACTGTTGATTTCTGTCCCCAAACTGCTTTCTTCTGTCAGATATATCTTTTTTGCAAAGGTAATCTTCCAACATCTCCCCCATTCAATTTTTTCTACGTCTTCCAATAACTCTAAGACAAATCCTAAGTTTGAAACCGACATGCCAGGCTTCTCTTCTCCCTTGCTGTTCAGTTTCATGCCCCAACTCTGCATCTTAAAGTTGATCCTCCAGGAAATCAGAACAGATTGCAATCTCTCTCAGTACAATGGAGGTTCCGTTGTCTTTGTCTGAAATGTTTTACTTTGCCAGTCTCTTTTTTAACACAGGGAAATCTCTTCGTTTCTCAAAATGCATCTGAGTGCCCTCTTCGTAAACTTTTCCCTGAAGAAACTAACGTAGTGGAGCACACCCGCTTGGTGTTACCTGCATGTAGCACAGTTATCATATTGATACTGGAGTTTCAGGTTCTTGGTCTCTGTGATCTGAAGAATAAATCCATGGGCCACAGATCAGTGCTAGGTCAGAATTTATAGAGTACAAAAACAGTAAAGCTCCCGCCAAGGAGAGAAAACCCAAGTCAGAGAGAAAAGCTCTCTCTGTCTGTCTCCAACTAACAGTATAGACAGGTGCACGGGTTCCTTAGCCAGGAAATGAGTGGACACAGTCCCTCCCGCTGGGGCAAGGTGAATGAGTGTATTAATGAATGGACACAGTCCCTCCCACTGGGGCAAGGTGAATGAGTGTATTAATGAATGGACACAGTCCCTCCTTCTGGGGCAAGGTGAATGAGTGTATTAATGAATGGACACAGTCCCTTCTGCTGGGGCAAGGTGAATGAGTGTATTAATGAATGGACAATCTCTTCACGGAATTCATGCCTTGGAAATTTACATGAAATTGACCTAGGCATAGGAAATGGGGGCTCCATATTCAGTCCTAAGTTCAGGGGGAAGGAGACAAGGAGGTGCCAGTGTCTCCCCACCAGTTGTTCGGCCCCTTTGGTTATTGGAGCCTCCACTGGGAGGGTGGACCCCCCTTTGCCCACCCTCCTGCCCGCTGGTTCCTCTGCCAGCTGCCCGCTGCCCCACCAAGACGGCCAAGGCAAAGGTGGCAGGTCCTTCAGCTCAGCTCAGCAGAGCTGGCTTGGGCACCACCTATCCTGTATCAATATCACCTAGCATATTCTATGAAAAAGTTCTGATTGGACAATTGTCTTCCTCATTAGACTTTTTCTCACCAAAGGCAAAGTCTTTCTAAACTCCTCTCTGGGTGGTGAGTATTCAAAAATGTGCTCAATAATATTGAAGCAAATTGAAATAAAAGCTTAGAAATAATTTATTTTAATAGAAAACTATCCGAGGGTCTGAGGGCTATATTTCCTGAGACAAAAAACAAACAAACAATAATAAATTGTTAACATGAAGATTAGAACCTGTTATTTTCCTAGAAAACAAATAGGTTAGTTTTTGTTGTGATAGAAAAGGTCAGATTCTAGACTTTTCGATTACCAACAGACATTAAATCCACTTCTTGGATGCCACATAAGTCTTGTTTTTACCTTTCTATAATGAATATATTTGCTTTGTGCTATTTTATTTTGGGGGTAAATTTATTATACACACTGCAACACTCAAGAGATTATTTCTTTTTAAACTGAGCTTCTTTAATTTCAGATACATAAACTGGCTATAATTCAGAGTGAAATGTGTCATAGAATAAAGGCATTTACAAACATTCATAGAAGTTAAATTAAAAGCTATTTAGACTCTTAAAAGAAAGCATGTACATGCACATCAGGCATATAAATAAGGAGAAAATTTATCTTTATGTTTGGCTATGCAATCTATTTCACATTCTTGAACTATATTAATTCATTATTCAAACCTGGTTGTAAATCTTCTACTGAAAAGTATTTCTAACGAGGCCAATCTGGGCTGGCAGATAGAAGCGTGTGAGTGCTTATTTGTCTGAGGGAATGTGTGTTTACAATGTTGCAAGCTGCTCTTAATATTTTAATCTCGTCCAAATGTCCCTAGGGAAAACATACTCTATAAATCAATGCTTACTGTCTCTAGTATTTGGTCTGTTATTTTAGTTTATGGCTAATCTGCTGCTTATGCTGTTCTTATGCTTACTTTATTGCATAAGTTGCATAATGCAATTAATTGGAAAGTAAGTTCACCTGGTAAGTACACCTAGTAACTTCTTGAACAATTGAACAATGTAATATCTCAGCAGAATGACTTGTTGATTGTCACTACACTTTCATTGAATAGGCCAATTCTTATGCTGACATTCTCTCTAGAAGATAATTAGTCAAAAATCTATCATGTAGAAGTGTTAGAGCAGAAAGTGAAAAATTATGTGAAATCATATCCGAACTGAAACATTTTTTGAGACTGATTAAGTTAATCAATAATTGAACTTGAATTTCTCAGATATTTAGACAGATCAACATCCTGAAATTCACAGGTTTTAAAATACAGTCACATAGCACCGCCCATAGCTCAGTGGGTCAGGTGTCGGGCACATACACCAAGGCTGGCAGTTTCAAACCCAGCCTGGGCTGCTAAAACAATGGCAACTACAACCAAAAAATAGCTGGGCATTGTGGTGGGCACCTGTAGTCCCAGCTACTTGGGAGGCTGAGGCAAGAGAATCACTTAAGCCCAAGAGTTGTAGGTTGCTATGAACTGTGACGCCATGGCACTCTACCCAGGGCAACAGCTTGAGATGCTGTCTCAAAAACAAAAAATAAAAATAAAAAAAAATAATAAAATAAAATAAAATAGAGTCACGCACCACATGATGGGGTTCTGTTCTTAGAATTGCATCCTTCCTGGATGGCATAGGCTTCCACACACACAGGCTGTATGGCAGAGTGTGTTGCTTCTGGGCTACAAGCACACAGTGTGTCACTGTACCCATATGCAGGCAGCGTAAAACCATAGTAGGTATTTGTATATATGAACATATATAAACAGAAAAGATGAAAAAATATGATATAGATGGTAAGAAAGTGTATCTGTATCGCTACGAGAGGATCCTCCAGGCCTAGACCTTGCTCTGGGTGAGTCAGTGAGTGGAGAGTGAAAATGAAGGCCAGGATATTACTGCATACTACTGCAGACATTATAAACACCATATTACACTAAATTTACTAAAAAACTATGTTCTTTCCTAATAATAAATTATACTTAGCTTGCTATAACAATTTTACTTTATAAAACTTTTAAATTCCTTTGTACTTTTTTGACTTTTTTATAACAATTAGCTTAAAAGATAAACATATTGTATAGATTTAGAAAAATATTTTGTTTTTTTGTACCCTTATTACTTAAGCTATTTCTATTTTTCAATTGATTTTTTAATTATTTAATTATTTTTATTAAAATCTAAAACACAAACATACACAGCAGCCTCGCCTTATGCAGGGTTAAGAACATTGGTATCAATGTCTTCCAGCTCCACAAAATCTTGTTCTAACTAGAAGGTCTATGATGCCACTAGGTGATAGGGATTTTCCAGATCTATCATAACATTTTGGGACCATCATTGTACATGAGGTGTGTAATTAATTGAAACATTGTTTCGTGTTCCATTGATGGGAGCCAGTTTTAAATACCAACTAAAAATATACCAGCTGTTTTCAAGAGAAACTGGCAAACATGAATGTCATGGTGATAAGGATGGTAGGCAAGTCAGGTTTGATAGAGAGTCACAAGTTTTTAAATAAATTGAGAAAATCAATTAAAATTTTAGTGTTTAGTTCTGGATAGAATGATGCAAACTAATTCTTATGACAAGAATAACTCCTTAATTCATTGGTTTGTTATGGAAAATAGTTGACAACAGGGACTCAATCTTTTAATATTTGTTCAAGAACGTTTTTACTTGTAATTTGTGGCATTTTGTTTACACTATCATTATTAGTTGGCTAATAATGATTATCTGCTAAAATGATGATGAAAAGGATACTAATTGTAATAACATTAATAAATTTGTATCTACATGTAAAGAACTATTTTGGTGTTTGATTTGACGAAACTTCATCCCTTAGGAATTTAGAAACATTATTTCTTTTTCTATTTCCATCACTTACTTTAAGTATATTACTAAACAATTCATTTTCTATTCACACTCCATTTTCTCATCTGAAAAATAAGTGAAATTGAATTGATGGGAAATAAACTGATTTTAGTAGTTCAATTTTTTATTTACATAGGAGAACATAGGCAAGATTTCAGTGGGCACAACCAATAAGGAGGTAGGTTGCTCTGGTGCCAGGAAGAAAAGTTGCTCAACTCCCAGATCTTAGCTCTTCCTCGCACCTTTGGTACCACTTGAATTCTAAGGAGCACGATTTTACAAACTACTGTTCCAGATCACTGTTAGTCCAAATCTTAATAAGAACACATCTATGGGGGCTTTTAATTTTTTTAACTTGCTGAATATGTTTCCACATCCCTGTTTCTGAACACTAAGACTGAACGAGAAAACATGAAAGCCAAGAATTTCAGGTTTAATTTTATTTTCTCTTTAAAACTGTCTCCATAATTTTTGTACAGATCTTTTAGATTTCTGTCTTTAAGGTAGTAATCATTCCTTTTATAAGTTATTATGCTTCTGTTTACCTTTATGAAAATATTTTTCTAGGTACTATGATCTCTCAGGTAAGGATTAAACTGTAGTTACAGTGATGCACTGTATCCTTCTCCCTGGACGTCAAATATGCTGTATTCAAAATTTTTAATTCTCGTTTATTTCAACTTTTCCCCAAGTGTAACTTAATCCCCCACGTGTATCTATGTGTGTGTGTTAGTGTGAGGCCCATGTATGGATGCCACCCTTATTAAAGTTACCAGTAGATAAATCTGGGGATCACCTTGACTCTTCCTTTAAATTTCTTTTTCTCCTCATTCAAATATTTACACATTCAACTTATTACTGGGACCTAGAAAGTGTCACCTTAATAATAGTCTGTATCTGTATTTTCTATTTTGATTTTTGCCGTTTGAATTCAGTTCCTCATTATCTCCAACTCATGGAAAGGTTCCAATAATCATTTAACTACAATTTTACTCTTATTTACTAAACTTCTATCCTATTGTTAGTTATTTATGTACTTTCCATTTTTCACAATTATAAATAATATTTATGTAGACATAGCCACATCTCATATTGGTTCCTCATGGATACCTCTGAGGTTTATCTAACAGAATGATGTTGACTTAATCTGCGTTTACCAAGATTTAAATATATTCTCAAGAATGATGTATTGACCAATTTATTGTGAGCCATGGAGAAAAGGTCATATTAGTTAATAAAATAATAGTGTGATTGTTCCAAGTCTAAATAAAATACTTGAAATGATGACCACAAGTTTAAATAAACTTGGGATGATGCAGTTATTTACAGTTAAGATATCTTAGATTACTTTTAATGTTTTATCAAAACTCCTGAAAATTTATATGCTAACATAAATAACCAAGGAATGAATTTGCCTATTCAAACTACATGTCTGTTGTTGTTTAAAGTCCAAGTAGAGAAATTATGTGATAATTTTGAGTTTATAAAGATTATTTCGAAGTTTATGGCTCATATAACTGGATAAATGGTTGTATCAACTAAAGCACACAGGATACTTAAACATGAATATATTCGGAATAAAACATTACAAGTGGAATTTTTTACTTATTGAGTTTGTATGGTCAAAATGACAGTTTTTCCTTTACTAATCCATAGGTTCAATTCATTTCCAATCAAAACTTCATCAAGTTATCTTGTTGTGTATCAACAATGGGATTCTGAAATTCATATGAAGCCAACACAATTTTGAGGGAGAAGAACAGAGCTAGAAGTCTGACATCCAGTTTTAAGATCTAACAATAAAGCTTGAGAAATTGATTGATTGATTGATTGAATGATTGATTTTTAATTTCAAATTAATATAAGGATACATACAATTAGGTTATGTTGTTTGCATTTGTTAGGTAAAACCCAGTTGAACCCTTCACTCAGTAGAACCCTTCACTCAGTAGGTGTGCCAAATATACCCTCATATTGCACACAATTGATAAGAGCTTACCACATGTGCTCTCCCTACCCCCCCACCATTTCAACATAGTTGGTTTTTTCTCTTGTGTGGACATGTAGTTGTTTATCTAAAATGTTCATATTGTACATTGGATGCTTTTCCACTAATGTGATACTTAGGGGGATGTTCTCCAAATCCTCCCATTTAAATACAAAAGATGTTAAGTCTCCATCTTTCCTGTGGCTGATAATATTCCATGTAAACATAAACCACGGTTTCTTTGTCCATTCATGGGTTGATGGACACCTAGGCTATTTCTACATCTTTGAATTGTGAATTGAGCTGCTTTAAACATTTGAGGACAAATGTCCTAATTCAGAAAATGAAATACCTTGCAAGATAACTTACTAACAAAGGATCTGAAGGATCTGTACAGAAAGAACTATGAAACCCTGAGCAAAGAAATAGCAGAAGATGTTTAAAAATGGATGAACATACCATGCTCATGGCTGGGGATAATCAACATTATTAAAATGTTCGTACTGTCCAAAGCAATATGTAGTTTTAATACAATCTCTATTAAAGCACCAATGTCATACTCTGAGGAACCTGAAAAATTAGTTGTTTATTTCATATGGAAACAGAAAAATCCTTGAATAGCCAACAACTTATAAGAAATGAAAACAAATTTGGAGGCATCATGTTATTAGACTTCAGGTTATACTTTAAATCTATAGTTATTAAAACAGTAGTTCTATGGAACAGAATAGAGAATGTAGAGATGAAACCAGCTGCATATCACCATCTAACCTTCAACTAACCAAACTAATGCATTAGTTATTTACACTGTAGAAAAAAATCCCTATTTAATAAATGGTGTTGGGAGAACTAGTTAGCCACATGTAGAAGACTGAAACTGGCCCCCAAACTTCTGACAAAAATTGACTCATGATGGATAATATTTTAATCTAAGACATGAAACCATAAAGCTCTAAAAGAACGTATGGGAAAAACTCTTGAAAATATCAGCCTTGAAAAAGATTTTATGAATGAGACTCCACTGGCAATTGCAGCAACAATAAAAATAAATAGGAAATGATCAAACCAAAAAGTTTCTGAGAAGCTAAATATAAAGACAATCTTCAGAATGATAAAGGATATTTGCATGTTATGAATCAGACAAAGGCCTAATAACCAGAATCTACAGAGAACTCAAACTAATAAACAAGAAAAGGGCAAACAACCCTATTTATCATTGGGCAAGAGACATTAACAAAACCTTCTTCTCCTAAGAAGACAGATGAACGGCTAACAAACACATGAAAAAGTGCTCATCAGCCCTACTCATCAGATAAGGGCAAATCAAAACAACCTTGAGATATTATTTATACTCAGCAAGAATACCTCATATAATAAGTCTCAAAGCTGTAGATGCTGGCATGAAGAGAGGAGGGAACACTTATACACTGTTGGTGGGAGTGCAAAGTAATATAGCCTTTTTGGAAAGAAGTATGGAGGATCCTCAAAGAGCTAAAAGTTGACCTTCCATTTGATTCTGCAGTCTCATTCCTAGGTATCTATTTAGAAGGAAAAAAGCTTGAGAAGTTTACGGAGTGAGATACTGGTGAAAGAACAGACACAAAGAGCAATGGAACAGGATATAGAGCTCAGAGATAGAACTGCATAAATATAACAAAATAATTATTGGCAAAGGGACAAAGGTAATGAAATGGAGAAAAGATAATCTTTTCAACAAACAAAACTTGACAAACTTCCATCTGCATATAAAAAAAAAATCAGGACACAGACGTCACACTTTTCACAAAAATTAACTCAGAATAGAACAAAAATCTAACTGTAAAATGGACAGTAGTAAAAGTCCAAGAACATAGGAGAATATCTATCTGACCTGAGATATGATAATTTTTTAGATACCACACCAAAGGCCTAATCCATTAAAAAATAATTGATAAGGAGGAGTTCATAAAATTAAAGCTTCCATTTTGTGAAAGTCACTGACAAGAGATTGGTAAGACACATCTGATACAGGCATGTATACAAAATATGTAAGGATATCTTAAAATCCATTAATAAGAAAACTAACAATCCAATAAAAAATGAGCAAACCTCATCACTGAATATATGTTGAGGGTAAATAAACATATGGAAAGTTATTCAACATCATATGTTACTAGGTAAATACTAATTAAAACAATAATGACACCATTCCATACACTCATTAAAATGGCCAAAATCCAAAAAGCTGACAACACCAAATGCTGGTGTACATGTGGAGAACCAGAGGCTCCCATTCATCAATGGTGTGAAAGCAAATTGTATACTTGCTTTGGAAGAGAATTTGTTCATTTCTCACAAAAATGAACTAAGTGGATTATTGCCACACATATTTAATTGTGCTTATTTGTATTTACCCAAATTAATTAAAAAATTATGTCAACATTACAACCTGCACAGAGATGTTTATCGCGGCTTTATTTATAATTTCTGAAATACAGAAGCAACCAAGATATTTGTTGGTAGTGAATCTTGGCTGCTGGATGCTATTTGAGTTTACTTGTTCACTTTAAGCCCTTCTAAGTGATCTCCAGAGAGCAGCTCAGTCCAAATAAACTCTTTTGCACACAGACAATGGAAAGTTATTCAACACAAAAAAGAAATTAGCTATCAAACCATGGGCATGGCATATTATGGCCATATTAAAAAAGATCAGTGGGTGCCAGAGATCTGGGAAGATGAAGAATAAACAGGCAGAGCACTTAGAATTTGGAGGGTAGGGGAACTGTTCTGTAGGATACTGCAATGTGGATACACATTATTATACTTTTCACAAAACCCACAACACATATAACACAAAGAGTGAATCCTAATACACACTATGATGTTAACTATAATTCCTACAAAAACAATATAACAGAAAAATACACAGAAAAGGAATTAAATAGGCAATCAAAATTGTACACTAGAAAAAAAAATCAATGAAATCTATATCAGAAAACCAAACACTTTTTCTTTTTTTACACATTCAATACAACACAAAATGTTTTACCTCTGGTCAACAAGAAAAATGTACGTAATGTGTTTCCCCAAACAGCAAACATCTCTCCAGCAGATATCAGCTGGATATCCCACAATTTAACTCAATTCCAAAACTATCTACCCATACATAGTATCAGATCCCACCAGAGGTGTCAGTCCCACATGCTTCCTTTATTTCAGATGTCAGTTGTCTCAGGTTGTGACCTGTATTTCCAAACAACTGGCTATAAATTGTGGGTTCCAATAACATCCTCCTTGGGTTTAATAAATTTATAATGCAGCCCACAGAACTCAGGGAAATGCTTAAATTTAATCATTTATTGTGATGACTATTACAAAGGATATCTACAGCCATATGGAAAAGAGTCATAGGGTGAGATGTGTGGGAAGAGAAATGAAGCTTTTATGCTTTCCTAGAATGTTGCCACCCTCCAGACTCTTCACATATTCAGCAATTCAGAAGATCTTCTAAACTGATAATATTAATACTATATACTGAGAACAAAAGATAAATACAAGTCATGTTTGGCACCTTTTTTAAATGCAAAAGTCAAATGTGACTGGAATATTCCAATTTTATTTATTAATTTATTTTTATTCCAGGTTAATGTGAAAGTACAAACAACTAACAATTTGTTAGGTAGAATCTCTCTTGTAGTTGTGTCCTGCACACACGAGATGTGCCATATACATTGTGCCCATTAAGTGAGAGCACAACAAGACCTTTTCTCCACCTATCTCCTCCCTCCTTCATTCCCCCTTCCCTCAACTTGAATTGAATTTAGTTTTTCTCTTATGTGGGCCTGTACTAGATCATCTCCTGGCTTTATATTAGTATTGAGTACACTGGATACTTACTTTTCCATTCTTTTGATAATTAAGAAGAATGTGTTTCAAATCCATCCAGTTTAATACACAAGATGTAAAGTCTCCATCTTTTTAATGGCTAAAAAGTATTCCATGGCATACATATACCACAGTTTGTTAATTCATTCCTGGGTTGATGGGCATTTAGGTTGTTTCCACATTTTGGCAATTGTAAATTGAGCTGTGATAAACAGTCTAGTGAAAATGTCCTTTCGATAAAATAATATTTTTTCTTTTGGGTAGGTGCCCAGTAATGGGATTGTGGGGTCAAATGGGAGATCTAATCTGAGTTCTTAGGGAATTCTCCATAATTCCTTCCAAAAAGGTTGCATGAGGAATTTATGTCAGAAAGATAAGAAAAGTAGAGAGAGAGAAATGAGACAAAAAAGAGGGCAATAAAAAAAAAATAGAAAGCATAAAAGGAGCAGAAAAACTGTAACAAAAATGGAGGAGTCCTTGTTAATGAAGAAAGAAAAAGTGAAAAAATAAAGTACAAATAAAACAAAAAAAAATAAACAAAAAAGGATAAAATTGAGAAAAGAAGAAAAAATAATATATATATTTATGTTTGTGTATACATATTTATGCACATACACATGTATGTATTTATTTTTTTGCTTTTCTCAATTATATGCATGTATATATACATATAATATTCCAATATATTGTGCCGCCTCCTCCTCCTTTTCTCTTCCTCCTCCTCCTCCTCCTCCTCCTTCTTCTTCTTTTCTCTCTCTCTCTAATATATATATTGCCTGGACACCAGGTGATGCTGTAGTTTTATAAGCAGAGAACATAAGGATGCTTTTGCTATATAAATGTGGGCTGGAAGCCACTCTCTTGTGCAGAGGATACCTGGTCCTGTCTTCCTGACTTATTTGGCTTCAATCAGGGCCTGGTTGCCTTGTCAGCATTCAGTTTTTGAGAGACTGGAATCCTGAAGCTCTCACCAGATTTCTTTAGAGGCATATCTTGATCTTGCAAGCAGTGCCCCCTGACAATACAGTGGCCTGCCTGGGGTGTGGGGAGCCATTCAACTTACCCCAAGGATGGCTCCCCAAGCTCCACAGGCATGCCAGAGCCAGCTGTGCACTAGAACCCTACAGACTGTTCCTCTCATGTGTCCTTCCCATAATGGCAGCACCTGCTAGTAGCTAAGCCAATGGGAGTCCACCCCACTTGGTAGTCAATCTTGGCTGCTGGATGCTATTTAAGTTTACTTGTTCACTTTAAGCCCTTCTAAGTCATCTCCAGCAAGCAGCTCAGTCCAAAAACAAAAAAGCTGCAGGACAGCCCTTTCTTGTCCCTAGTCCATTGTGGGAGGGCCATTTGGCTAACCTCTGCCCATACCCAGGCACTTCCTTTCTGTGCTGCTTTTCCTCAGCTCCAGACCTCCTTGTTATCCGTTGTAATCTCCTACTGATTCACTGTACCCCTGGGCTGATGTTTCTGAATAGGATCCCTCAGCCAGAGGTGGCTGAAGTCCTCCTTCTCCTGTCTCAACATGAGTGGCTGGTAAGGAAACGTCTGTAGCCCTCCAGCTTGCTCCAACCCTCTGCCATAATATTACAATTTTAACACAAATTTGTCCTTCTTAAAATGTTTATACATTTTTTGACCCCCTCTGCATATTGCATATATTTACTTCCATGAAAATTTAGAGGACTAAATTACCACTTCAGCTTGGTAAACTTTTACAAAACCTATAAACAGTTTTTTAAGCTCAGATTTGAGAGTCAGGTCAAATATCAGTGACAAATAACATCATATGTTAAATAATATATGAATATGTGGAAACAAGAAAAAGCATATTTTAATCCTCTGGTTTAGGAAAGTATGAATTTAAATTACAGTTTTGTAGTGATTTAGGGGTCAAGGTTTGTAAAAATGTTATTGGATAGGAAAGTCATTACTTGCCACTCTAAGGTACTATGGAAGAATCTCAAGTATGCAAGAACTCAATATTTCTTGTGTCAACTTTTAATTCTTGTTTAATATGTATAAAGGGAAATAACTGCAGGTTGAGAAATTTTCCACAGTAACCACCCAAACATTGTTGATTTCCGTGATTTCTAAATGCTGCTCTAATGGTTCTGGGGAGTATGGATTAAAGGCAAGAAAGTTCAGAATAGCAACCAGAAGGAGTAAAGGAAAGCAATGGGAACATGGGGTATGTCATTGCTACAAGTTGTGTTGTGGTTTCAAATTAAACTGTTAATAAGGAGTGGAAAAGTGTCAGAGTATATCAACATTTAGTTTGTACAGTTCAAGGGAATTGATAGCTAATTAATATATGGCTAAGAAATCCACTTGTCATGTATGGATGGATATTGATATTGATCACTTAAAATGTGATCATTCCAAATTGATGCAGATACATGGTCAGGTGCAGTGGCTCACACCTATAATCCTAGCACTGTGGGAGGACAAGAAGGGTGAATTGCTTGTGCTTATGAGTTCAAGACCAAATTGATGTAGATATAAGTATAAAATACATACTAGATTTCAAAAATATTTTCCAACCTCTCCTTCAAATGAACTCAACCACCTTAGGTCTTACTTTCTTATGCTGGAAGTTGAGGTCTATACCTTTAACTTGGGTAAATAAAACTAAAACCAAGTATATAAATTTCATCAGTGGTTTACTTTTATAAAAAAAAAAAAATAAATCAAAACAGTAAATAAGCAAATATTAAATAAATGGAAGGATTCCAGGGGAATGATTTAGAACCCAAACTGAATTGTACACTGCGGGGTGAAAATGTAGGGTCATTATTGCAATTCAGGTTGTAAAGCCCTTACTATAGGTGCCTTTATTCCCTGATGGGAGAAAATTCTCATGTTTTTTTCCAGCTGTTAGTGAAAATACTTGAAAGAGTTTAAGAACTTTTAATTTCTCAATGCATAATGGGCACTAATATTACAGTATTTGTATGTGCTTTGAGACTGCAGTGTCCCCAGACTTAAAATGGACTGTCTCATTACTATTATTAACTCTTGAGACTGGAGGTTACTCATAAAGTGGGAAAAGTTAAAAGAAGTTTACATTTAAGGAATAGAAGTGCCTCAGATCACCCAAGTGTGGCAATAATAGTTTCATACAATTTCCTTTTTAACTGATCCTTTCAAAATACCTTAATTTTTACACATCCTTGGGAAAGGCATGCTTCCTTGGTGGATGAAATCAAGTGCTATCTCAGTAATCACAAGAGCTCCTGAAGTCGTAACTAATAATACGGCACATTAATAACGAGAATCCAATCATCTTTTCTTCTTTTCCTACTTGAGTTCTCAAAAGTCTTCAATGTGTTCTTTACATGATTCATTTTATGCATTTTCTGTTTGATCAAACCATACTTCTGTCCATCCATTCAGACCAACCACAGTGGCAAGACTAAGTTCCTACCTTTACTGTCTCTTCTGCAGTTTCCGTCTACATATTAGCCCTAGTTCTATGTTTATAGAAACAAAAACAGAGATCTCAAGTGGAATGCTAAATTATTTTAACCACCTGATAAATGCCTCCACCTTCAATTATATGGCTTAATTTTCCTTCCCAACCCACTTTCCACTGAAAACCCTACCTCTTTCTCCTAAGTTCCACAAAATTGGTAGTCTTGCTATATTATGCTTCATGCCCTTTCTAAGCATGCCAAATCTCCACAAACTTTATGCATTGCTAATTCATTTTCTCTAGAACTCTTTAAATGCAAGTATTAATCAAATACAGCCTGTCCTGGTATATATGAAGCAAATACTGAGAGAATATCTGGGATGGGAGTTAGAATTCTCAGAAAATACGGGGAGATTTCTAAGTGTAAAATGACATGGGCTTTGCAAGATGCATGGGAGTATATACTATTTTACTCTTTCAGTCTTTTAAAAACACTTTTGATGTTTTAAATAAAAGTTTTATCTATTCCACCAGAAGGAAGCCAGTCTACCATCAATCCAGACTTGGTGCTGAATACTTTTTAGATATTTAATCTAATTCATACAACTTAGTCCACATCTTTTTCTGTTTTTAAATATGAAAAAAATCTACTTTTAAAAGAGACTTTTCCAATATGAATATGCCTGAGTATTCGGGCTATGTATACATTAATGGCTTAGTAAAAATAGTGATAAAAATCTGAACTATTACTTGCACAAAACAAATTGTACTGGTTTTAGTTAAAATGATAATTATGAAAATAGGTGAGTGTGATCTGTATGCAAGAGCTGCAGATCCTGAACACCTACCTGCAGGGCACGGTGGAGTGACGGCTCTCAGCAAATGCCACCTCCTTCCCCTTGGATTATTGCACAAGCATATGAGGCCCAGCCTTCTGATTCTCTATGTTCTGAAAGGAAGGGGAATCCAGCACCATCAGTGACAGCTAATTCAATTTCTTTGTTTGCCTCTGTTTTATTGTTCTCAGAGGAACACGAAGGTTTCCATTTGATTACTGGCTTCTCCAAATCTGTGTGAAGTTGCTTCCCCAGTTACTAGCAATAAGCAAGGGGAAAGTGGAGTCACCTCTTGCCAGACTCTCAGGCATCAGGGACAGAATTTGAGATCTGAGATGAGCTGCTGGCAAATAAGCATCCTAGCAGAGAATGAAAAGTTGAGTTTATGAAGGAATGTAGTTTTTAGGAAAGTAATTCATTTTTAAATCATTTCCTGAGATATTTTCCCAACATGTATTTGGATGAAAGAACATATCCAATTCCCGTATTATAAACTTTTACCTAGACTTGAGCAAACTGTCGGGCAAACATGTAATTCAAGAATTATATAATGGAAAATATTAATACTATTGAATATTTGAAATAAACTGTCAAGGTTACTATCCCACTACAACTGAAAAAAAAATATATGCATATATAGGCAAAATCCTTGTATTCTATTTATGTGGAAAGGACATTTTCTGTGATAAGAAAGTGTTCGTTTACTACAATTTATGTGATAATAACTAGGTCAATGATAATGCTTAATTTGTACATATGTTAACATTTATATACTGAAATTTATTTATGAAAGAACATATACAAACAAGCAAATCTTATAGAATTTTCCAAATTTACAGGCAATACATTAGGTTGAAACATAGAAATTGTTATTTTTTAGGCTAAAAAATATCTAGCAATTTTAATAACTATCAACACTTTTATATAATTCAGCCATACATCTCAAACGTTTTTAAATATGTATTAATTGAGTCTTCTACATTAACATCGAGACTGAAATTACCATAACTTCTTATTAATTGAGCCTATTTTATCTGAATTACTCCCTATGTACACTCCTAATCTAAGTTTTGTAGGTAGTCGATATTCAGTGATATTTTGTAGATAGACAGATGAATAACTAAGTATATATACATTAGTACATCTGAATTTCTAAATCATAGCTTTTCAGTCATGCAAACTTGAATATATGGACAAATAATTTCAAAAGCTACAAGAAAGATTTCCACAATTTATGAGATCAAAAGCATGGAAAAACAACTTCAGCTAAGGGTGCAGACTACATCAAGGTGAATTGGAAGGGATGCATGCTAGATAGAAGGTATTTGTTTACTAATATATTAAAAAATATTTTCTGAGTATCTCCTGTGCCACAAGGACTATGATAAGTTTTGAGTTCATAAGTTAAGCTAAATTATGTCCTTCTCCAACAAGGAGCTTAGAGAAGTAAATGCAACATAGCAATACATTCTCCAAGGTCACGGAGCACCTTGCAGGAATATGAAATTCATTGTTAGGGAATATGAGAATGTTTTGTTTGTAATGACACATCACATCTGAATTCCCAAGGATACGTAGAAGTTGTTCAGATTAACTTGCTGATGATGGAGAGGAGGGAGTTTCTAGAAAAGTTATAATTTGGGGTGTGTGAAAGAGATCATGAAGATCTCTAGATGTAGATAGTCACAAGTGTGCTATCAAGTCTAATAGCTTGGAGTTTACTTTCCTTGATCAGCAGTAGTGAAAATGAAAGAAAATATAAGGGCAAATCATGAAAGAAGGGGTTGGCTGTTTTAAGAACCATGCAATGCATCCCGGGAACATCAAGTTCAAAGAATTGAAGCAAAAACATTTTTAGAAAACAGATTATCTATTTGGAAAGACCAAAATGTATTTATTATGGAAAATAGAGGAAAGGAAAGCACATGAAAAGTTGGAACACATTTTCAAAGATATCACAGTAATTCCAGGCACAGATGATAATGACCTAAACTATGGAGGTGGAATTAGAGATGGAAAAATAAAAAGTAAAAACAAAAAGTATTTTCTTTTCAAATTTTGGGACTGGAAACAGAAAAGGAGTTGGATGGATATAGAGGTTGAGGGCGTAGATGGTGAAGTGATATGCATGTTTACAATGAAGAAAAATTCATGAATTAAAAATGATATCCCCTGGCACACAAATCACTACAGGAGAAGAAGCAAGATTTTTTTAAAGGGGAAGTGGGAGGTTTGGGGTATTACTAAAATTTAATTTCAGGCATACTTCATTAGTCTGGCCTATATATTAAACATTCAAATGGAAATATCCAGGGGGGTACAGCATATGTGGGTGTAAAGACCATGGGAAGAAACTATAGCAGAGTTTTAAAGAGAGAAGATCTCTGATAACTACTATAAATTTAAAAGTAGACAGTATGGAGCAAAACCTGTATAAATGATACAGCTTTGGGGCAACAAATCTTGTAAATCTCAAAAAACGCAGAGGAATCTAGAATTAAACAATTCAAAAATAAGACCACTCTTCACAGTTGGAAGAATTTTTTTTTTTTTTTTTGACACATTCCTGGAAATTCTGGCTGCAGAGTGAATGCTATGCTTAGTAAATCCTACAAAGTTTGATGCTCAAAAAGTGAACCTATAGGACATGTACCAAGGTGGAGACTTTTTCTATTTCAAATATAAATTATATTATACAGAAACTGCTCTCTTAACTTCTCCATCCTATAGATGTTTATCAGTTCCTTAGTGAACAAATTTCATTTTTTAAATTTGAACCCAGTTTGTGTTGATAGTTTTATCATTAATAATTAAAAAAATTACATCAAAGGTAACCAAATACTAAACAAATTCATGTTTTTAATAAAGTGATTTAGTCTTTAAAAAATGGCTTTGTGCATGCAAAGTTTTTTTGGGTCTACCTAGTTCTTCACCCAAAAGAGCTACATCATGATATGGACATAGCTAGCAAATTGTATTTTTTAAGATATTTACTTCTGTCTTATTAATGAACAACCAGTATTTGCCAAAAGAAATATAGGAAGAGGATCTTTAAAGATGAAAAATGGTGCAAAGTTGTAAATAGTATTTTATGTTTGTGACAGAAAAAATTAACATTCACTTTTTACCAAAGTAAAGATTTGATCCAAGAACACTGTGTAACCTCAGGTTGGAATAAAATTCTCAAATGTTTTGCTGGCTCTAAAATCCTATTATTCTGATTCACCAGCATGAATGGCAGATAGTTTTTTTCTATCATCCATATTATACGTGCATTTATAATTGCTTCCACTAGACTTGCAGAGACACTGTAAAAAAGAAAAAGGAAAATACACAACTAGAGTCACTTTGACATTTTATTGGCTTAAAAAATAACATTAACAAAACTGCCTGCTCTCAGAATGGAGAGATAGATATTCATGTGCTTGAGACTACTTTTAACCTCATGAACATTGTTTGAAATCTGATGTAGAGAATAATCATCTTTTTGCATAGTGTACTAGTTTGCTACCATGGTCCCACAGACAGGGATGCTGAAACAATAGCAATGTACCATCAGTGTTGGATGCTGGAAGTGTCAGCAGCACTGGTTCCTTCTGAGACCTGTGAGGGAAGGGCCGGTTCTAGCCCTCCTACCTTGCCTTGTAAATGGCCGTCTCCTCCCTGCACCTTCACATCATCTTCCTCCTGTCTGTATCTGTGTCCTAATTTCTGCTTCTTACAAGGATACCAGTAGTACTGGATTAGGGACCACCAATATACCTCATTTCAATTTAATTGCCTCTATAAAGACCTTAGCTTCAAATACACTGACTTTCTGAGATACCTAGTGCTAGGACTTCAATTTGAGGGAGACCCAATTCAGCCTATAACACCCTACCCTCTGACCTTTCCAAATTGATGTTTTTCTTACAGAAATACATTAACCTTATCCGGAGTGATCCAAAAGTTTTAACGTACTCCTATATCAATTTTAGGTCCAAAATCTTGTCTAAATATCAACCAATGCAAGTATAGATAAGATTGCAGGTAAGATTTATATTGAGGTGATTCCCCTCTGCCTGTGAACGTGTAACAGCAGACACGTTATATTTTTCCAAAGTGCAATGCTGAGATAGGCATAGGATAGACATAAGAAATCAGAAACTAGAAAGGTGTAATTTTTCCCAAGCAAGTCCAAAACCCCAGCAGGTCATTAGGTTTTAAAGCTAGAGAATAATACTTTGGATGGAGTTTCTTTGTCTTCCATGATCCAGACAGACCAGGAGCCTGGGAGACCCTGACCCTGGCCCTAGGCCTAGCTCACTGGAACAGGAGAAGATGACCCCATTTATGGTGCCTGTGCCCTTGAGGGGCACTTCGTGAATTAAAAATCAGAACAGCCACTCACAGGGGAAACTGACTGTTATATTGGTTTTGATACTCTAGACTTAGAATTAGGAAAACCAGAGTATGTCTTAGAACTGCCAGCTACTTTTTAATGAAATCTGGTCATTTGTCTTACTACAATTTACTACATTTTGTATTTGCTGATTATATCCCTTTTTAACATGTTCTCCTGTCCTTTCTGCTTTTTAAAGAATATATTTTTAATTATTATGGGTGCATAAAAGTTGTACATATTTATAGGGTCCATACATGTTTTAATATAGGCATGTGATGTGTAATAACAAAATCTAAGTGACTGAAGTGTCCATCACTTCAAGCATTTATCCTTTTGTGTTAGAAATACTCCCCTTCTACTCTTTTAATTATCTTAATGCATATCATAACTTATTGTTGATGATAGTCACCGTTGTGCTTTCCAATATTGTTTAACCGATTTGTATACTTATATTGAAAGACAGTGATATTGAAGGCCCTGACTCTGCATTAGCCTAGGCTAATGTGTGTGATTGTGTCTTCATTTTTAACAAGGAAAAGAAAACAATTTTTATTTTTTTATTAAGTCATAAACACCTAGATCTTGTATACATTAATGCATTTATGGGGTACCATGTGCTGATTTTAAATACAATTTGGAATACTTACATCAAACTAGTTAATATAGCCTTCACCTCATTTACTCAATTATTGTGTTAAGACATTTATACTCTATGCTTAATAGATTTGACATGTGCCCTTGCAATATGCACCATGGGTGTGGTCCCACCATTTTTTCTTTTCTTCAGGTTTTTTGGCCAGTGCTGGGTTTGAACCTGCCACCTCTGGCATATGCGGCCAGCGCCCTACTCCTTTGAGCCACATGCGCTCCCATAGCTCCCACCATTTTTTAATATAGAAATGCTGATAGGGTAAGGTTAGAAAATAAAGAAAAATATTTGTGTACAGCTGTACAATGTGTTTGTGTTTTAAGCTAAGAATAAAAATGTTTAAAAAATTAAAAAAAGTTTATGAAATAAAGGATAAAAAAAGAATTGCTAACTAATGCTGTTGGTTAAGTTTCTTCAACTTTTGGAGTTTTAGGGTTCTTATTTTAAAATATATATGATAATACCTCCAAGAAATTAAAATAAAGCAAATAATGTACTATGTCATGGACTTCATTGGAAAGCAATGTTATTATTAAACAGGGTTATTTACTAAGAAATTAAGCCAGAGGAATCTTAAACTTTCATCCTTCTTTCAAACGCTTCGGTACTTTATGTCATATAAAATCCATGACAGAAATCTCAGGCTTTAAAATAAGCTTTCTGATTTATTCACACCTACTTAGAATGGCATAAAACATTATTAAAGTACAGGTGACAGAGAAGAAGCAATACACTAGATTTTAAAACATTAATTTTAATTTAAATATTTTTTTTTATGTTTAAACATCTTCCTAGATCATTCAAATTAATTGGGTAAGGGAGAAACTGTCTTCCAAGGATGTTTTAGGAAACTAGATAGAAAGAAAATTCTCTCTTTTGCATTCAGATATTCGAGTTGCAGAGAATATAGTATTCACTTATATAGCAGAATATAAAGGAAACAGCAAGGACTATGGTTTCAGAAAGACAAAAAATAGAATAGTAACTCCATCCTAAAATGGCTGAGGGGTATAAAATATGCCTCTTTTGCTGGGTCTTAATAAAATCACTTATGGAAGTGATTAGCATGACAGCCTCGTAGACTGCCCACCTCTCATTAAGACAGCAGCATGGATGCGAATTAGTGTGGTGTAATTGGAAAGCACAGTGCAGTTACTTATTTGGGTACTACCAGCTTTTTCAAAAACCAAAATCTCAAGAAAAAAATAACATAGAAAAAGAGAAAAGATGTTAAACATTCCTCTGTACATAACCTATGGGGGCATTCATTGAAATAATGAAAACATACATTTTTTCATAAGTCATGCTGTTATCCTTCTCTTTAGATTGCATTTAAGAGCCTCAATATTTGACTTCCATCTTTTAAAATGTTGCATATCGCAAGGGTACATATCAAATCTATTAAGAGTAGAGTATTAACATAATAATTAAGTAAGTATGGCAAAGGCTATGTTAACCAGTTTGATGTAAGTATTCCAAACTGTATATAAAATCAGCACATTGTACCCCATAAATGTATTAGTGTACACAATTATGATTTAATACAAAATTAAGATAAAAAAACATAAAATTTATGAGTTAACTTTTTCTCATTTTTTTAATATCTAAAGTCATTTTTATCTGTCAGACGTTTTACGAAAATTGTGAAAGTTTTTTTTTTGTTTTTGGATTAAGCAGGATGAATAAACTAAAAATTGTCTCTGCATTCTGCCTGGAAAACAATCACAAATCTACTCAGAGTGATGCTCATT
Organism: Loris lydekkerianus; assembly: GCA_963574355.1. Taxonomy (NCBI): domain Eukaryota; kingdom Metazoa; phylum Chordata; class Mammalia; order Primates; family Lorisidae; genus Loris; species Loris lydekkerianus. The sequence goes on along the minus strand of CAUYPK010020259.1, from coordinate 9,593 downwards.
TGGCACAGTCCCACATTTGCTCATCTAGTCGGTGAAATTAATAAGCAACTGCATGTCCATTTTTGGAGCCAGGCCTACTCAGCCATAGGTAAGTATTTACCTAGAATGTTAGATGTACTTCATGTTTATTTTATCAGGAAATATGATGGTTTTCAGCATGAACTCTCTACCTGTTTTTCATCATTTTGTCATTTAACAATATAACATTTTCCAGTTCACTAAAGCATAGTGAATGCATTATATGATAACATGGCTGCTTTCAGCAACTCTAATATTCTTGCAAGACAGAAACTTTTTTCATCTATATTTGAGTAATTCAAGAAGAAAGATGAGCTTACTTATACATTATGTTGAAAGCATTTTTTTTTTTTTTCCTGGAAGCAAATGAGAAGAAATTTTTCTAAAACTTACAGAAAATAATGAGCGATGAGCCTAAAAGAAATTTTGGCAATATTTAATGAAACAAACTATCGAAGAAAATCCTTTTTCGGTAAGGTTAAGCCTTCATGTGGAAGGGGAAAAAAAATCACTTGGGTGAAGGCTTCTCAAGGTTAAGTAAGTTAAGATGAAGGCTGTGATCAAAACATAACAGAATATCAGAACAGAAATCAGAAAAGCTAAGTTAAATAGTATCTTAGTCATTTTGCTATAATTCAAGGTTTATGACATTGACTCCACATATAATAATTACATTATCTGATATCCTGCTCAGCATTCACTAGTCATTCTATTTGTGAATTTGAGAAAGCCATTAAATAAGAGAATATAATAGCTAGTCTTATGATGTCATGTAATATTTAAAAATAAATGAGATTCATCTCTTGGTTCTCTATTCTGTTCCAGACATCTACTTTTCTGTTTTTGTGCCAGTACCATGCTGTTTTCATCACTATCGATTTGTCGTATAGTCTGAGATCTGGTAGCATGATTCCTACTGCTTTGTTTTTATTTCTGAGTAACATCTTGGCTATTTGAGGTTTTTTCTGATTCCATATAAAACTAAGTATTGTTTTTTCAAGATCTTTAAAGTATGACAGTGGAACTTTAATAGGGATTGTGTTAAAATTATATATTGCTTTGGGTAGTATAGACATTTGAACAATGTTGATTCTTCCCAGCCATGAGCATGGTATGTTTTTCCATTTGTTAACAAAGATATTTGTACCAGAATGTTTATTGCAGCCCTATTCATAATTGTTAAATCATGGAAAAAGCCCAAGTGCCCATCGATCCACAAATGGATTAATAAATTGTGGTATATGTACACCATGGAATATTATGCAGCCTTAAAGAAAGATGGAGAATTTACCTCTGTCATGTTCATGTGGATGGAGCTAGAACATATTCTTCTTAGTAAAGTGTCTCAAGAATGGAATAAAAAGTATCCAATGTACTCAGCCCTACTATGAAACTAATTTATAGCTTTCACATGAAAGGTATAACCCAGTTACAACCTAAGAATAGGGGGAAGGGAAAAAGGGAGGGGAAGGAGGGGGGAGGGGGGAGAGGGAGTGAGATTGGTGGGATTACACCTGCGGTGCATCTTACAAGGGTATATGTGAAAATTAGTAAATGTGGAATGTAAATGTCTTAGCACAATAACTAAGAAAATGCCAGGAAGACTATGTTAACCAGTGTGATGAAAATGTGTCAAACAGTCTATGAAACTAATGTATGGTGCCCCATGATCACATTAATGTACACAGCTATGATTTAATAAAAAATAAATAAATAAAAATAAAATAAAATAAAAATAAATGAGATAGATAATTGCAGTGACTGTGATATAAAACTATTAAAAACATTTTATATGTAATATATAATTATTTTTATTGTATTACATGCATAATAGTATTAATTATATTTTATGCTTATTTTGAGACAATAAGAGGTTTTCCGGAAGTTGCAAAAAATATATGGGGGGATCCCAGTCACCCTTTAACCAGCCTCCCCCAATAGTAAGTCCTGGATAACATTTGTAAAATATTAGCATCAGGAACCTGACATGGTACAATCATAAAGTTTATTTAGATGTCACTATTTTCACAAGCACACCTTCGTGTGTGTATAATTCTATCCAGTTTTATCATATAAGTGTCTCTACAATGGTGATGCAGAGCTGGGCCGTCATTTCAAGGCTCTATCTTGCTCCCCCTTCATAGTCACAATTATATCCCATCTCCAAACCCCAATCTCTAATAACTGGAAACTAATAGTATATTTCCCACCTCTCTTGTTTTGTTCTATCAAGAATGCTATGTAAACAGAATACATATATAGTATGTAACCTTTTGACATTAGCATTTTTTTTATTCCCTTGATATCTGTACAAGATTTTGTGCATGCCAAATTGAGTCTTTTTTTTTTTTTTTTTTTTTAAGACAGAGTCTTACTATGTTGACCTTGGTAGAGTGCTGTAGTGTCACAGCTCACAGCTACCTCAGACTCTTGAGCACAAGCAATTCTCTTGCCTCAGCCTCCCAAGTAGCTGGAACTACAGGCACCTGCCACAACACCTGGCTATTTTTTGCTACAGTTGTCATTGCTGTCTAGCTGGCCTGGGCTGGGTTTGAACCTGCCAGCCTCATTGTATGTGGCTGAAACCATAAACACTGTGCTATAGGTGCCAAGCCAAATTGTGTCTTTTTATTGTTGAGCTGCATTTCATGATGTGAATGTACTGCAGTTTGCTTAACCAATCACCAGTTAAAGGACATTTGCTTTATTCTCAGTTTTTCTTATTATTAATAGGCATACTATGAAGAACCTCTGTATCTTCAAGTTCTGCATCTGCAAATTCAACTATTAAATGATTGAAAAATTTTGACTTTTACAAAGATACAAATATTTCACCCTTCACAAAAATTAATCCCAAATGGACCACACTTGTGTGAGAAATGTAAAATTATAGAACCCCTAGAAGATAATCTAGAAGAAAATCTAGCCAATCTTGGGTTTGGCAATGACTTTTGGATGTGACCCCAAAAGCATAATCCATGACAAAATAATTGATAAGCAACATTTTATCAATATTAAAAATTTTTGCTTCATGAATCTAAACCGACTATTAACATACACACAACAGCTCTCATTGGTATGTATTCTACTGAATTGAAAACTGACATCCACAAAAAATCTTTCAAACAGATATTTATAGATTATAAAACTTTATTTATATTTGTTAATACTTGGAAGTAACAAAGTATCCTTCAATGAGGAGAATGAATAAATAAATTGTAATACATCTAAACAATGGGATATTATTCAGCATAAAAAATGAGGAACTGACAAGATGGCTGAGTGAAGCCAGCCTTCCACAGAGGCTCCCATTCAGAGGAGAGTTAAAGGACAGAAATTTAGCAAGGAACCTGGTGGAGTAGAGCTGCACCAAGAGAGAAGGATGAAGAATGCACATCAACCCTGCTGAGAAGAGCTGCCACCCCAAGGATACAAACAAAAGGTACAAAATCCACCACCAAGCAGATGGCAGTCCCTCCCCCATGAGAATGGCTTGGAGTACCCCACAAACAAATGAGCAGAGTTCAAAAGTCCTCCCACTATACTCCCCGGGAGAGACCCTCTAAAAACTGGACCTGCCTCCCTTGCTAGGGTGCCATAGCGTTCTCCTGCCGGGCTTAAAACTGGGTAAAACTGTATATATTCTCTACCTGCAATTCTGAACTCTAAGCATTCCCCTCCATTCTCACTCTGAGGTCTGGAGGCCTGTCCCCCAGGAGTCCAGATTCTTGGGTGATTTTTTGAGTGGTATGGACAGGGCCTGGACTGCAGCTGGTCAGTGCTGATTCTGTGGCACAGGAGTAAGGAGAGGACGGTCAGCTGAAACAGAACCACACCGGAATGGCAGTACCCCAAGGCACAGAGCAGCAGCCGTTTTTGGCAACAATAGGGCTCACTGCCGGATATTCCGAACTCACACCCCCCTGTCTCTCTGGGCAACTGGAGGAGGCCCGGTATCTTCTCAGGTGGCAACCACCACAGAAAAAATCTCGGACAGAAACGCAGGCCCTGTGAGTAAAGGGTTTGCCTGAGGTGGTACCGGCCTAGGTGGAGCACTGGGAATAGAAAACGCACGTGAAGAGGAGAGAGATTCCCAGGGCAGGGCTGACCCAGAGGACTGCTTTACTGAGCCTAAGACACACCCAGCCCCCAGGAGACCATCAGCTTAAACAAAGGAGGGTAGGCAGAGGCTGGAACTGACAGGTAACCATGCTAGGAATACAAACTATACCTGAGACCATACAGCAGCACAGACAGGGCCCGAGGCACAGGTTCTGGGAACTCAAAACAGCTTCTCTTCTGCAGGGAAATTTAGCAGAGACAGAAAAAAATTCCCGCAAAGTTGTTCTGTTCTGTCAGTACATTCAATCTGGGGTGGGCTAGAACTAAGTGAACAGCCCCATCCTCCCAAGGTTGTCAGGCCTCACCTCTCCCTGCCAGATAGAGGCAGAGAACATCAGCCTGGCAGAGAAGACATAGATCTCCTTGTGATTCAGGCAGGTGCAAACTCTTCCAGTATCTGCTCATTGGAGGCAACTGGGTCACAGTCCTGTAGGTTATCAGTGACTGGGTATGACAGAGGTGTAAGGTAAGGAAGGAGGCATCAACCTTCCCAGACTAATCTATTAATATTTGCTGGGTGGGTCCTCCTGATTTCATGGAGCATCAAAGCAAGTCATATTTGAGTTGTCAGCAGACCCCCTGCGATCTAGTTGCCAGAGACCTTTTAAACTCTCCCACCTGAGACAGGTGCTGACTGAAACAATTGATTTGGACCTTTTGAACTGAGCCAATCACCCGAGGACTATTCAAGTGATGCCCTGTGTATGTGGTAGTAGGAAGGTTTGATTTTACTTTTCCAATCGTTACCTGTGGGGTGCTGGGTGACTTAATTGCTGGTATTTCTCCACAGCTCAGACTTCAACCTACAGTAACTGTTTCACTAGGATCAGACAGAAAACAAGACAGAGGCACTTAGCCCCACCGCACTAAACAGGTCCCCAGTTTCTCAGGCCATAGTACTGTACCAATCCTTGAGAAAGCTTCAGGGGAAAGTCAAACAGTGTAAAATAATTATGGGGTGGAATCAGCGGAAAAACTCTGGCAACATGAATAACCAGAATAGATAACCAAGGAAAGATATGGCAGATGTAACTGAAGATCCCATTTATAAACAGCTGCCTGAGATGTCAGAAAACAAATTCAGAATTTGGATTGAAAACAAGATTAATAGAATGGAGGAAAATTTGGAATTAGAAATTCGAGGAGCAATTCAAAAGTTGGAATTAGGAATTTGAGGAGAAATTCAAAAGTTGTCTCAAGAATTCAATGAATTTAAAGATAAAACCACCAAAGATTTTGACACATTGAAGCAAGAATTTATAGCCCTCAAAGATCTGAAAAATACAGTAGAATCCCTCAGTAGCAAAGTGGAGCAAGCAGAGAAAAGGATTTCTGACATGAAGACTAAGCTTTTGAACACTCCCAAACTCTCAAAGAGGAAGAGAAATGGAGAGCAAAAATGGTTCATTCTCTCAGAGAGCTCTGGGATAACTTGAAGAAGGCTAATATCTACCTCATTGGAATCCCTGAAAGCGATGAAGTGGATTTTCCAGGCACAGAGGCTGTTCTCCATGAAATTATGTAAGGCAATTTTACAGACATGCCAAGATATTCTGAAATTCAGATAGCAGACAGTTTCAGAACCCCAGCATGACTCAACCAGAACAAGACAACCCCAAGGCATATCATAATTAACTTCACTGAATTTAATATGAAGGAGAAAATTCTGAAAGCAGCTAGACATAAGAAATCCATTACCTACAAAGGGAAGAATATTAGAATGACTGCAGATCTCTCTGTTGAAACTTTTCAAGCCAGAAGAGGGTGGTCATCGACTTTTAATGTCCTAAAACAAAATAACTTTCAACCCCGGATCCTGTATCCAGCGAAACGGAGTGTCATTTATGATGGAGAAATTAAATACTTTCATGACATTCATATGTTGAAGAAATTTGCCATAACCAAACCAGCTCTTCAGGATATTCTCTGACCTATCCTCCATAATGACCAGACCAATCCTCTACCACAAAAGTAAACTCACTCAGAAACTTTTGATCAAACTCCAACTTCCACAGAGGCAAAAGGATTAAAAATGTCCAGTGGACTTTTGAAAAACTCAATACCCAAAATTTTACCAGACTTATCAATATTCTCCATTAATGTGAATGGCTTAAACTGTCCTTTAAAGAGGCACAGGTTACAAAAACTGGATACAAAAACTCAGGCCAGATATTTGCTACATACAAGAATCAGATCTTACCATAAAAATAAATATAGACTCAGGATGAAAGGATGGTCATCCAATTTTCAGGAAAATAAAAATCAGAAAAAAGCAGGTGTTGCAATTCTATTTGCAAACACAATAGGCTTGAAACCAACTAAAGTAAGGAAGGATGAGAATGGTCATTTCATATTTGTTAAGGGTAATACTCAATATGATGAGATTTCAATTATGAATATTTATTCACCCAACCAGAATGCGCCTCAATTTATAAGAGAAATTCTAACAGACATGAGCAACTTGATTTCCTCCACTTCCATAATACTCAGAGATTTCAACATTCCTTTGGAAGTGTTGGATAGATCCTCCAATAAGAAGCTGAGCAAAGAAATTTTAGATTTAAACCTAACCATCCAACATTTGGATTTAGCAGACATCTACAGGACATTTCATCCCAACAAAACTGAATACACATACTTCTCATCAGCCCACGGAACATACTCCAAAATTGATCACATCTTAGGTCACAAGTCTAACCTATGTAAATCTAAAGAAATAGAAATTATTCCTTGCATCATCTTCTGACCACCATGGAATAAAAGATGAATTCAGTAACAGCAGAAATCTACATACTCATACAAAAACAAAGATGTTAAATAACCTTATGCTGAATGATAGCTGGGTCATAGATGAGATTAGGAAGAAAATTGCCAAATTTTTGGAACAAAATGATAATGAAGACATGAATTATCAGAACCTCTGGAATACTGTAAAGGCAATCCTAAGAGGAAAATGTATAGCACTGTGAGCCTTCCTCAAGAGAATGGAAAGAGAGGAAGTTAACAACTTAATGGGACATCTCAAGCAACTGGTAAAGAAAGAATATTCCAAACCCAAACCCAGCAGAAGAAAAGAAATAACCAAAATTAAAGCAGAATTAAATGAAATTGAAAACAAAAGAATTACACAACAGATTAATAAATAAATAAATTGTTTTCTTAAAAAGATCAATAAAGTAGATAAAACTTTGGCTTACCTAACCAGGAAAAAAAGAGTAAAATTTCTAATCTCATCAATCAGAAATGACAAAGACAAAATAACAACACACTCCCCAGAAAGTCAAAAAATCCTTAATGAATATTACAAGAAACTTTATTCTCAGAAATATGAAAATCTGAAGGAAATTGACCAATACTTGGAAGCTCGTCACCTTTCAAGACTTAGCCAGAATCAAGTGGAAATATTGAACAGGCCCATATCAAGTTCTGAAATAGCATCAACCATACAAAATCTCCCTAAAATGAAAAGCCTGTGACCAGATGGCTTCATGTCAGAATTCTTCCAAATCTTTAATGAGGAAATACTATCTATATTACTCAACCTGTTCCAAAATAAAGAAAAACAAGGAGTATTACCCAATACGTTCTATGAAACAAACATCACCCTGATCCCCAAACCAGAAAAATACCCAACAAGAAAAGAAAATTATAGACCAATATCACTAGTGAATATTGTTGCAAAAATATGCAATAAGATTCAAACAAACAGAATCCAGCAACCCATCAAACAAATTATACATCATGACCAAGTCAGTTTTATTCCAGATCTCAAGGCTGGTTCAATATATTGTAAATCTATAAATATAATTCAGCACATAAACAAACAAATTTACAATATATTGTAAATCTATAAATATAATTCAGCACAAGACCATATGATTCTCTCAATTGATTCAGAAAAAGCTTTTGATAATATCCAGCATCCCTTCATGATCAGAACACTTAAGAAAATTGGTATAGAAGGGACATTTCTTATACTGATTGAGGCCATCTACAGTAAATCCACAGCCAATATCGTATGTAATGGAGTTAAATTGAAATCATTTCTAATCATATCAGAAACCAGACAAGGCTGCCCATTGTCTACACTGCTCTTTAACGTTTTAGCCCTTGCAATTAGGGAAGAAAAGGCAATCAAGGGTATCCATATAGGGTCAGAAGAGATCAAACTTTCACTCTTCGCAGATGATATAATTGTATGCCTGGAAAACACCAGGAATTCTACCAAAAAACTCTTAGAAGTGATCAAGGAATAAAGCAGCGTCTCAGGTTACAAAATCAACATTCATAAATTGGTAGCCTTTATATATATCAACAATAGTCAAGCTGAAAAAAGTTAAGGACTCTATTCCATTCACAGTAGTGTCAAAGAAGATGAAATATTTGGGAGTTTATCTAAGAAAGGAAGTGAAAGATCTCTATAAAGAGAACTCTGAAACTCTAAGAAAAGAAATAGCTGAAAATGTTGACAAATGGAAAAACATACCATGCTCATGGATGGGAAGAATCAGCATTGTTAAAATGTCCATATTACCCAAAGCAATATACAATTTTAATGCAATCCCTATTAAAGCTCCATTGTCATACTTTAAAGCCCTTGAAAAAATACTTCGTTGTATATGGAATCAGAAAAAAACTCGAATAGCCAAGCCATTGCTCAGAAATAAAAACAAAGCAGGAGAAATCACACTACCAGACCTCAGACTCCATAATAAATCGATAGTGATCAAAACAGCATAGTACTGGCACAAAAACAGAGAAGTAGATATCTGGAACAGAATAGAGAACCAAGAGATGAATCCAGCTACTTACCATTATTTGATCTTTGACAAGCCAATTAAAAACATTCATGGGGGAAAAGATTCCCTATTAACAAATGGTGCTGGGTAAACTGGCTGGCAACCTGTAGAAGATTGAAACTGGACCCACATCTTTCACCATTAATTAAGATAGACTCTCACTGGGTTAAAGATTTAAACTTAAGACATGAAACTGTAAAAGTACTAGAAGAGAGTGCAGGGTTAACTCTTGAAGAAATCGGTCTGGGTGAGTATTTTATGAGGAGCATCCCCCGGGCAATTGAAGTAGCTTCAAAAATACACTACTGGGACCTGATCAAACTAAAAAGCTTCTGCACAGCCAAGAACACAGTAAGTAAAGCAAGCAGACAGCACTCAGAATGGGAGAAGATATTTGCAGGCTATGTCTCCGACAAAAATTTAATAACCAGAAACCACAGAGAACTCAAAAGTATAAGGAAGAAAAGAACAAGTGATCCCATAGCAGGCTGGGCAAGGGACTTGAAGAGAAACTTCTCTGAAGAAGGCAGGCGCATGGCCTACAGGCATATGAAAAAAAATGCTCATCATCCTTAATCATCAGAGAAATGCAAATCAAAACTACTTTGAAATATCATCTAACTCCAGTAAGATTAGGCCATATCACAAAATCCC